>CAAKHB010007055.1:55786-66740 GCA_901007665.1 Aeoliscus strigatus
GTTGGGCCGGGGGGGGGGGGGGGGGGGGGGGCATCGGGAGGTCATCAAGAGGTCGTCAGGAAGTCATCTTTCAGAGCGTCAGCAGGGCACCGGGGGTCACCAGCAGGTCATCAGGAAGCTGACCGGCTGTGACAAGAAGCATTCAAACTCTATAAAGCGACCACTGGAAATTCTTTGTGAATAAGAAGAACCACACAGACTGACGTGATGATGATGATTTCCCAGTCGTACTTCTTCTATACGCCAGTAAGATGACTGAACTGAGGACAACGAACATAAACAACGACAACGAACGTAAACACCAAATCTACCTGCTCAAACAACAAGCGGTCACTGTGTTTTTTGGTTCATTTTTATTTCTGTTTTGTATTGTATCTCACATTTATGCAGCACACAGGTTGTTCCAATGTGCCACTTCAATTCAGCTGGAGCAAACATCTCTGTTATGTTCTTCCCTTCTACTGCACTTATCACGCAGCATCCAAAGCTCTGGACCGTCAATTGTCCTGTAAAATGAATTCAGTGCTGCTGAAACTGAGACATGAGACCGATGTGAAGCCGAGTGATGCGTCACATCACCTCATACGATGTTACAGCTGAATGAAACTGTGATGGAAAGAAAAGAACACTGAGTGCACAATAAAGCAATAAAATAATAAACATGGCTCCTAATTCCAGCTATCGTGTGACCGTCTGCTGGCTTGAAGTGAGTCCGTCGTTGTCTTTTCCTTGGTCAACAAAGCCTGTGGGGAACTTCAGTAATCTTTATTCTTCTGGTCCAGCAGCACTTTCCTCAGCTGATGCCACAAATGTAACATAGAAAAAGACAAGAGAGAGAACAAATCAGTGTTCTGTTGTCGACATCAACATCCATGATATTTTCCACATTTTTCTTTGACTCTTTTCTTTGATTCTTTGAAGTTGGTGCTTAAAGTCTGAATTTAAATATCAGACATATTATCTAGGCTCAGTTACCAAACGTCCTCTCAAGACCTTTGTCTGAAATGTCCCAATTGTTCAGGGTTGTAAAATGAAAAGTACATTTCTCTCATATGCCAGCAAAAAGTACAAAACAGTTTCCAAATGTGTCATGAGATTCACCATTTTCCTGCCAAAATCACACGTGGGTAATTGCATTTTTCCTCAAAGACTAATCAGCATTTTGATCACAATTAATCAAAAAACCAAAGTACTTCTGTGTACTCTTTGCATGACCTCACCGAGCATGTGCCTGGAGTCCTGTAGTTGTAGTACTCAGTGTCTCTCTTCCTCTGTTGCTCTTCCTGCTGTCTCCCTGCTGCAGAAAAGGCCAGTGGGAGGAGTCAAACCCTGCCCAAGCCACTCCCTCAGAGTCAAGCTCCACCCCCTTTTCCTCTTCCTCTAACACGTTCATGACCACTACTGTAACTCCTCCCTCACCAGTCACATCCTCTAATGCTGCATCTCCCTCCACATCCACCACCCCATCCACCCTGTCCTCCCCGTCCTCTGTGCCCTCCCCGTCCACTAACACCCCCATACTTCCCACCAAAAGCATCAAGAAAACCTTTGGCAACTTCTTTCCTTTCAAGAGGGCTCAAGCTGGGAGAGCTGCGAGTGCAAGAGGGGAAGAAAGTGGAGGGGAGGCCAGCAGGGTCAAAAGGGCCTTGATTGCCGACCTCATTCGACCGCTCCGCGAGGCCAAAGAACGAGACCGAGAGAGGGACAAGGACAGAGAAAACAAGAGAGGGGGGTGGTCGGTGGATCACGCTCATGTTTCTAGTGATGCCACCATAGCCATCAGCCGTCACCTCGCAGGTGAAACAAGGGAGACTGCAAAGACTTCAGTCTCTGGAGGACTTCCCAATGATACCGCAGCCCCAGAAGGCACCAGTGCCCCAGTCTCCAGTCTGCGGGACGAGGCACTTTCACTCCCTTCCTTGCGTGGCTGCACAAGTTCCGAATTGGCTTTGCCGCTCACTGAGCAGGAGGGAAGCCGTACGATGAAGGAAAGGACTATGGGAGGGACTCCGGGGGCAGAGAGGAGTCTGAGGGTTGCCAGGAGGTCGCTGAGAGAGGGAAGGAGCCAGAGTCTCATACTGATCAGCAGAGACGAGGACACGGACAGCAAGGTCAGTCCCGTCATTTCATTGATACCCGGTCGTCTTGGTCGTCGGGAGAGGAGGGGTAAAGATGATTTGAAGCTTACATTAGTTGGAACAGCGTCAACGGCTCACAGCAAGGAGGTCCAGGTTCACATGCCCTTCACGTGTATGGATGCTCTGTTCCAAGTCAGTGCCTTACAGCTTGTCTCGTTGTGACACAGAGGCTTCAGGTGACGCTGCACAGAGTCGGTGCGGTCAAAACTCCACCTGCTGACGGCAGCGTCGCACAGGTACGGTCAGTCCTCACATCCTCTGTCCTTAGACCCTCTGTCCTTACACCCTCTGTCCTTAGACACTCTGTCCTCACACCCTCTGTCCTTAGACACTCTGTCCTTACACCCTCTGTCCTTATACCCTCTGTCCTTAGACCCTCTGTCCTTAGACCCTCTGTCCTTACACCCTCTGTCCTTAGACCCTCTGTCCTTACACCCTCTGTCCTTAGACACTCTGTCCTTACACCCTCTGTCCTTAGACCCTCTGTCCTTAGACCCTCTGTCCTTAGACACTCTGTCCTTAGACCCTCTGTCCTTAGACACTCTGTCCTTACACCCTCTGTCCTTAGACCCTCTGTCCTTAGACACTCTGTCCTTACACCCTCTGTCCTTAGACACTCTGTCCTTAGACACTCTGTCCTTAGACACTTTGTGAGAAGCGAGAACTTTGTTCTTGCTGCCAGAGCGAGAACAAGAACAAGGTTCATTTCGTCTTTTTGTTTTTGTCATTTCCTACTCCACGAGAACTCCACTGCCAAACTTATGGGGAGTCCTCACACGACGACTTCTTCCCACCGAGGTCACCACCGTTCACGGTGTTTCGACCGTTGTGTTGTGAAGATATCGCCATCTTTTTTGCAACAGACGTTCTCATCTGTCGACAACAATGATTAGACGTCGTGTGTCTGTATATGATTTATTGGATGTATCACATCGGTTTTCATACTTCTGCACCACCTCCACAAGTTGATCCATTGTATTCAGCGCCAGGGGAAATCCCCAGTGTCATTTCTGTTTCGTCTTTGCTGCGCCTCTGCATTAAAGCCACGCCCACTGTGAATTTCTTGACCAATAGTTCTCGGACGTTCTGCTCAGTGGATGTGACAATCTCGTCAAACCATCCGTCCTTAGACCTCTGTCCTTACGCCCTTTGTCCTCAGACAGAGGACAGGAAAGGGAGAGAGGGATCTGCTCAAATTCAGTCGTCTGGAACTCGTCTCCAGAAGGTTGGAGAAGGTTTTCAAACTGTTGGTGCATCTATCACTCCGTCACTGCGTGTCATTCTGGAATCCACCCTTTTATTCAACAACAACATGAAATTAAATTCCTCACTAAACAACCCTCTACCTCCAGAGTCGGGTCATCTGGACTGTTGCAGTGGGGTTTCGTGCCCAACATCAGCCAACACGGCTCGGTTAAATCTCAGAGAACTTTGCCACGCTTCTCATCATCCTCATCCTCTAACTGGTTCAAGTCACGCTGTGACGCTGTCTCACCTCGCTGGCTCCACCCCTTTACTGACCCTCCAGTCTTTGGACTCCCAGTGTGGTTGTCTCCCCCCAACAAACAACCCACAATGCCCAGTCATTAAAAAACCACAAGGCCGACAGTCACACCAAATTTGACTCCCAACTCATGTAAATCCTCTTTGGGTTCATTGGAAGAGATAAATTATTACATTAATAGTAGCACCTAACACTAACCGTGTGTGTGTGTATGTTCACTACGAGAAATAATTTCCACTTGCGAAATTAAACTTTATTCCATGATCGTGTATGAAAAGATGATATTTTCTATTTAGTGACGCATTCAGGGTGATGAGCAAAGGATTTTCATGATCATTCATTATCATTACGATTCCAGATCGTTTCACCACCACTCACATGCATGTTGTAAGAAACTGCCACATGTCATTTATTTTGGCACAAAAAGTAGTGTCCAGAATATACATCTAAAAACCTAAACCACTGTACCAATGTGTCGTTTGCAGGGTAAAGATGAGGACATAAGGGAGGACGTGTCTGAGGGTACGTTCAGTTTAATTAATAACAACAATGGAGCTCAAGTAATTAAATATGACCGTGAATATGCATTACAGGAGAAGTGTGTGTGTGTGCATGTGCAGTATAATTGATATATTACATGTATCCCTGTAGTTTGCCTGTAGTACAGTCAGACGTTTACAGTGTACAACTGTATTTGCTGCAGTGCTCTGCAGCTGCACATGTTCTCCTCTGGACACGCTGAAGACACCTGCCTCCATGATTCCCTCTCCCTCCTACAGACCTTCAGCAGCCCACCCATCACCCAACACCCTCCGACCTGGAGCACCCAGTCAACCCCCCTCCGTCCAAACCGGCTGTCACAGCGACGCCTCAGCGCTCCATCGCGTCTCCTCCTCCAGGAAAAGGAGCCTGCCCTTCCTCTGCCCCTCCTCTCAGAGTGGAGAGTCCCACACAGGTACAGAGGTGCTCTCTAAGGACGATGATGATGAAGTAGTAACTGTGTAACGTCCAATTACCCTCTGATGAGATGTGACTTGGAGCAGTGAGCAGCCCCCCCCGCCCCCCCTTTCCTATAGTTTACTATGTAAAACTATTTCACCATGGGAAGAGTTAACTTGCAGGATGAACACGCCTCCTCGCTCTCATTGGTCATGAGACCAATCAGTATCTGCCTCATTCATGTATCATCCGTTTTTGCAGTTTTGTAAACTCCCTACTGCAGCTTTAAGGGTTCAATGACATCACGTCTCTCATGAAGTAGCAGTCAGTCTGCTGAGCTCCTTCTGATCTGAATCACTAGAGTGAACGCCAGGATGCCTCTGTGGGAGCTGCTTCCATTCTGCCCCCCGGGAAACCACGGAGAGGTCCCCCAGTCCTGGATCGCACCAAAAAAGCACAGTCAGTGGCCAATGGTACGTCCCACCACGCACCTCCGACCCAAATCATCCCTGTTAGAGCTGGAAACTGCTGAAATCAGGTGGGAAAGATGATTGTCGGTGGGTGTTTCAGGTAACTCCTGCCAAACCAAAACAACACAAACTGTCGGACGCATGATAATGATTATAAATTAATACAAAGTTCCCTGGTTTATCACTATTAAACAACACTGACAAATACACACATACAGTAGGTTTACAGCAGGTGGCGCTGTGGGCTAGTGGGTTTGAGCCAGCAAGAGCGAAGCAACACCAAAGCAGCAAACACAAGCAAGTTGGTGGTTGTTGTTGTTGTTAGAATGCTGCTAATTCCTCCGTCCAAACCTGAAGGAGTCAGTTGACTGACAGTCACATTAATAAGATTAATACAAGTGTAAACAGACAGAACTATTTATACTAGATATACTAGATATACTAGATCCACGTACATGTACGTACATTTACATTGATTAGAATGAGGATCCAACAGAGGAGCAACTCAGCTGGACGTGTCACCACATACGTACATATGACCTGACATAGACACACTGAATTAGTATACGACAATGTACCGGTGGAAGTGGAGAGGAAGAGGAGGAGAGAAGGTCTCAGGGCCCCATGGGCATTCCTCAGTCTACGCCTGTAGCAGCAAAACCAGCGGATGGTTGAGTCCACTTTGTTTGAAGTCTGACAGCGTTCCAGTTGGGTGATGAGGTATGATGTGGTCTTTTAGGTACGATGGAGTCTCGTTCATGTCTGTGTAGGTGAGGAGAAGGACTGATGGAGCCAACGCAGAGAGGCTACTTCAGGAGAAATAAATACGTTTATAGTTCCTGTCAATACACGAGCAGCAGCTGAAGGGTGATGTGAAGTCCCGCCTGCCATCCTAGAACGGAAAAAAAAGGACAGTGGAAAAAACGAATTAAATGTTTACATTGATCCAGAGATTTGTTCTGTAAAGTTATTTTCCATGAAACTTTTTACTGAGAAATTTCACAGAATTTCCCATTGAGACCCTGAGAAGTGACATGTGTTGAGTCAGCAGCTGTCTGAGCCTCACTGGGGGTTGACAATGACTGCTGGCCGCTGGGAGGGAGACCGGACTGAGGTCTCTCTGGATGTCACTGTGAAAATGTTCAAACGCTTGATACATGAACTATATGAACTATAAATATCCATCGTTTACGGTTTCTACAAACAAGTTATGATGCTTTGGTTCAGAGGGAGCAGCACATGGACTTCATTTATAAGTAGTTCAGACCATGATAAAGTTTTTTTAATGGAACGGTCTTCTTTGTCTGCTGCAGTGTGTATGTGTTTGTATGTGTGACTGCTGTCTGTCTCCTCTGCTGTCAGAGCTCCTGATGGTGATGAGCTGCACTGAAGAACCAACCAGAAGAGCACGGGGTGGTAGGGGAGATTATTCACTCTGGAAAATCCACCTCGTCATCCGTCTTTTGTGTCTTAGATCTAACACCAGTTTTTGTCTCCATCTTCAGCGAGTGACGGTACAAAGCACACGGCTGAAGAAATGCTGCCGACGAGCTGCGTTCGGACGGCAGCTGAAACTGTGGGTGAGGAATCTGCAGCCTCAACCGGTCCGACTCAACCACAAGCATCAGCACTGCGACTCCTCGGTCCTGCGGCCGCCGGCCAGGGACACAAAGACACTTTAAAGACAGTATCAGGCACACCTGAACCGTCACAGCAGCCCTGTGTGAGGGACAGCGCTGGTCTGGGAGCAGCCACGGGGACTGAAGGCTCACAGGGGCGAGGAGAACCAGCAGACCAAAGAACCGAGCCCCGTCGTTCTGAATGACACAAGTCTGAGAAGTCTGTGACATCGCTGACATCAGGAACTGGAATAATATGCAACGTCTGAGAGGGGAAACAATCATGCAGAACAATCCAGGTTTAATTCATCAGTACGTCTCCTGAAGCCGGTGAAGGCCGACCCGTTCACGCCCGGCGTTTGCTCCGGCCTCAGGACCTTTCTGTCAGGTTCATGAGTTGTTCAGTCACTTTATGAGTTTGTGTGAATCAGGTTTATTCATTCTACCGATTCTTTAGCCTCAAACTGTTCGATACTGCAGTTGAAGTGACGTGATGTCCCATCGGGGGCTTGGAATCCCTGGGTTAGTCGGATCCTGAAATGGGGAACATGCTTTAGAAGTGCCCTGATTTCAGGTTTTACTGACAAACTGAATTCAAACATGAAGCTTCACAGATGTTAGTTTTGATTTCTTTAAGTTTTTGTGACAATAATAACAAAAAAAAAATCTTTTTCAATTCCGTTTTCACGTAAACTGACAGAAATCAAATCACATGTTCAAATTGACTTTATTAGTAACATCCATCCAGTAACAAATTATACATTTGTATAAGTGATCAGCGACCAGCCGAGGTCAGGGCCACTGGTTCGAACAAACATTGCAGACATCATCTTATTTTGTTTTGGTGTATTTTGGCAGATAGTGGTGACTTGTTTCCACTGTGTTATTTTTTATTGTTGTCTTTCATGGCGGACGGATTTGTAGCACAACTCTGGGAGACCGGAGACCACAATGATGATGGCAAGAGGAGACACTGTGGCTCCGGTACGAACATGAAACCCAGCGCAGCAGCTGATGCATCTTTGTCTGTGACATACAACACACTCCTAAAGCAGCTGCAGTTACATTCAACTGTAGATGAAACTATGCTCCACCTCACTTTACCTCAGGTTTCTGACATTGCACTGAAACATGAGCTTTCATTATTCTAGTTTATGATGTTTGAACCTTCATCAGTTCCCGTTCTATCGATGCCTCCGACTCTCAGGTAGAACATCATCTGTGGCTGCGTCAACATTCGGACACGTTGTGAGCTCCCCTTCTGTTGTTAAAATACAAGCTGTGTTTTAGCTCCAGAGCTGTTGGACGTGCTGCGTCAGCCTGTGCGATGGATCGGACACACTTATCATCATTGGTTGTTGTTGATAAACAAGTTCCATGTGCTTTTCTGCTCGTTCCAACCTCAGAATATTGCAACTGCACTGTTTAGAACATCTACAGTCGCGCACTGCACGTTTGTTTTTTGTTTTTTCTACCTTATTTCTGTGTGCACAGACAAAATCTGATTTTAATAATTAAGCACATTAGCATGATTTCTGACATCACAGATTTTATTCTGGTCTAATATTCAGCATACATGTCATGACATTATATTAACGGAGAGAAATTTCCAGCAGTTCAACACAAAATCAGTATATTTATCTATTTGTAGATTTCCTGTAGAAGTGCGGAGAGTATTTTGAAGAACTCACTGAGGCAATATTTGAAGTGACATTATAGTACTTATTGGAGTATTTTTCTATATCTAAACATGTCACTCGAAAGCTCCACCCACAGGCTCTGATTGGTTCGCTGTGTTTTTTCCATCAACCAGTGATACAAGCAATATCGAACCACCATTCAGATACTGTATGTGTAGAAGTATAGAAATACACGCTGACTAATGTTATCGTTTGTGTATTTGTGTTTTCAGTCCATTTGCACAAAGCAGGACACGAGAAATGAATTCTCATTCTTTTAGTTGAGGATGATTTAATTTTGACACTCTGTCCCAACACGGGAACATTTCTTCTGTGAAATAAACTTTTTTCGCACAAATCGTTTTGGAATCGCAGAGGAGAAACGTCCTGAACCCCATTCAGGTGAGGTCATACAAGTAATGATCATTACAGAACAAGCAGATGAGATTTCAATAAAATCCAGTCAGTGAGCTGATGTGCTGTGAGAGAGCATTGTGCATGCTGAGGAGGACACAAACGTGTTTGTTGTTCTTCCTGACCAACCTGACCAAGTTCCGTCATTCACAGACAGAACATTTATACACCTGCAGAAAGCAGAAAGTTAGGAAATGTGACAAAATCCATATTGTAATGGTTATTAAAAATCTACATGATGCCATGCTCTTGTTGTGAATTAATAAATATCTATCAAAACGTTTGGGGCCTTTAAGGGAGCAAAAGAATTTGCAAATGTGGTTTTTGAATGCGTAAAACAACATCAAGTGGTGCAGAGTGATGCACTGTGGCCTCAGAGTGAGAAGGTCCCTGCTTTGGTTCCTGGTCTGGAGATCTTTATGTGTGGAGTTTGCATCCTCTGCGCTGTTCTAAGGTCATCCTAAACCAGTCCGGATGTGATCAACCTTTGACTGAGTTTTGGTGCTGTCTAGTTTGTCCAGGTACATGTCACTTCATGTCCTCCTGCCCATTCAAAGAAGAGACTCACCAGTTGTGTTGCAGGACTAATTTGGGGAAAAGAACCACTATGCAGAGTAGCGGACACCCTGCTTGGGATCATTCCTCATTCACATTCCTTTCTCACCACTCGTGAATCAGCCCATCAGAGGTCACATCAGCGTGACCCCTGCTGACGTCACCTCCTCTGCATTAGTCATCAATTGACATCCTGCAGGCTCATAGGGCATCAAACCATAAAGATGTCAACGCAGACGGAAGAGAAACACCTCGCAGGAAGAAGAATCATCGTCCACTCCACAGTGACTCCAAAGACCCAAACCTCCAACCCCCCCCCACTCTCTTCTTTGGGGACCAACTGAACTCCAGACCTTGTCATACATTCCTGAGCAGGACTGAGACTGTGAGATCTTTTTTTTCATTACAAATGTATTAAACATGTTATGTGTTTGTGGTCATGTTATATACTCGTATATGATAAGAACTCGTGCTGTCATTTGCTGTCTCGTGCTGTGTTAATTCAATTAATTAATTACGCCGTTAAAAAATTTAACGCAATTAATTATGAGTATCAACGGTGGCGAGCCAATGCTTGCGCATTTGAATTTTGGCCCATTGAACGACCCGTAGTCTTCTCGGCCGTGCTACGTCACCTGCGCCGGCAAATTAACAAGGCAGTGGGCAACAATAACAGACATGGACAAGACTCAGGAGGAGGAGGCAAGTGTGTCTTCAGTCGGGCCACTGAACGACAAGTTCATTCATCATAAACACAAAAGAACAGAGACAGGACGATAAATAAAAACGCTGTGATTTGTAGTTTTTGCAGAAAGGAGTTCTCTTACCACCGGAGCAACTCCAGCCTGACGTACCATTTAAATGCGAAACATGTTCAGGCAAGTTCCTCCGCTGCGAGTGCGGCTACCGGGAGCTCGCTCCGCCAACCGACGCTAGCTGAATTTGGGAAACGAATGAGCAAATCCACAACAGAAAAATTTACAAATACAATCACAAAGTGGGTTGCTGCTGATTGCAGGCCAATTTCAGAATTGTATTTATTTAACTCTATTGCTGTATTTGTTTTACATATTTGAATAATGCACCTGGCCTAACTGGTTTGCGGATGTGCTTGACCTTTACTTTAGGATTTCATTTATGAAGCACAGTTCACCAATAAAAAATTGGGTTTCAAACCTTCTCTTGTTACTGTATTCAATTGATTGGACATGCACTACAATGTTTTCATATCCTAGAATTCAAATTCTTTATCAGGAGCCCTTTAGCAGATATGACATTAAAATGCGATTAATTCGATAACTTTTTTGAATCGACTGACAGCACTAATAAGTACATGACTACTAGTTTAGGCTGATATGAGAGTTATAGATGTTTTGATGTTTGCTGTTCAACAATGTTACATCATCTGATGACGTAGTCTTACTACAGACTTCACAGTCACCAGCGTGCAATATGTAATGCCGATACGTCTTTCTTGATATTCTTACTTCTAGTATGTTTTATTCTAATATGCTTGAATCATTACTTCTTACAGATCCTGATTCTTTCTCATTAGATAAGTAATGATGTTTAGATACTAGTCTTTAACCTCATGATACATTCTGTGCCAGTAGTTTACAAGAGTTCACACATTGGG
>CAAKHB010007056.1:0-21443 GCA_901007665.1 Aeoliscus strigatus
GTAAATGAAACCAGTCCCCCCCCCCCCCCCCCCAAAAAAAAAACTATAAAACTATGATTCACTCAACTCTTGCTCACCATGGTTTTCACACCACAGAAGCAGACAGGTACTTTGGACCAATGTTCCTTTCCAGCTCTGACAGCAGTACGAGGTGTTTGTGTTTGTGTGTGTGTGTGTGTGTGTGTGTGTTGCTGGTCTGTGGGTTCCGTTCTTGTGTTTTAGAGGGCTGGGGGTTAGATTTCATCCTGATAGCAGGGGCAGCCGTGGAGGAGGGCCAAACATATGTTCTGAGGGCCAGGAACAAAAGCACTGACACGTTAGCCTTTTCACGGAGATGACCTTTCCGCCGCTCCCGATCCCAGCCTCTCTGCCTGCCGCTGTCCTTTTGTCTGCCAGCTCGCCTCAGGCCCAGCTCAAGCCGAGCGCTAGAATTTCTCCTCATCTCCCCAAATCTCCCTTGACTAAATGTCAGGATTACATATTTCTTTGCTCTCACTGAGGGCTTTAATTAGCACTACTGCACGTGTGTACATGTGTGAGTTTGTGTCTGTGTGCTTAGGCGTTTGAGCATCATGTGCCAGTGATTGTGCATAAGTATGCGCCTCCACAGTGTGTGTGTGTGTGTCGCATACGCTTGTACACTTGCTCATGTTTAGCCTGCTCCTGTGCAGATTTCTCTAAACAGTACCCTCTGACCTCTCTCACCCCAGGCCAGGCCAGCTTTGACAAAGTGTGTGCGTGTGTGTGTGTGTGTGCAAAGTGAGAAAAAGATGGAGAATCACCCTCAAAAGTGTCAACAAACCTGCTAATGTGCAAAAAAAAAAAAAAAAAAAAAAAGCTGATGGACAAAAACACGCTTGGACACACCACATGAAACACGTAAACCTGAGGCAGTCGCACACACTTGTCGGCGTCATGTCATTAAACGAAATGAAAAAACAAAACAAAACACAGCACAAGTGAATTATGAGAAAACATCATCGCCTTACCAGGTTGACGCACGGGCTTCATCTGTCGGTCCAAATCTTTGAGCGCCGCGTCCTGTGACTCTGTGACGACAGGGAAATTAAAGTTAGTGAGTGTATTTGACCAAGTAGCTTCACTCAGGTAGCGTCACATCACGAAGCCGATCTAATTTAATCTCTCAGTTAAGTTTTACTACGAACTCTGCACTAATGCCAGACAGGTATCAACGGATTGACATTATGAAATATTTATCATTTATTCAAAGTGTCAGTTATCTGGCAATACGGGACAAGATCAGCCAGTTCTCAGTAAGTAAAGTATTTATGAACCCTAACCTCAAAACATGACAACAACCTGAACTGAATGTTTATTATCGATGACATTAAACAAGTATAATTTAACTGTCAACACCTTACTAAAGGCAAAATATATCCAAAGACCAGGGAAATGAAAACTTAGGGGTCATGAAGAGCACATGGAAAACATCAGAAACCAAAACAAAGATGATACAGAGGGCAGGAATAGGGACGGAAACACCAGGTGAAACATGTACGGAGCAGATGATAGGTGGGAGGCACGTGGGTCAAAGCCGGGAGCTGATTGGTTGAACTCAAGGAAGTGATGGAGGCCAGAGAACTCCAATCAAGACAAAGCTGCAGCCAACGAACAGACGCAAGCCAAAGATACAGGATAAAGGAACATACTAGAATTAACTGAAACACATAATCACACAGACTCGTGACACACTGTGGAAACATGAAAAGCCCTGAAAGAAAATGAGTGATGGTTCAAACGGGACTGAGCCAAAATCAGCCTATCATCTTATGTTATGTTAGTCAGCATTTGTCTGTCGGCCTTTTAGCAAAATACCTCCAAACTCAAAATGCTGATAATGTGAACTGAAACAGATGATTTCATTTTGATAGTGTGTTGGATTAACATCTGGATCCAGGAATCTTTTCAAGGATTCTTTATCATTGCAAGCTAGGGACATTTTCAGCATATGTGTACATAGGTCTGCAATAAATGGTCAGATTGCTTGGGGGGAAAAAAACAGGATAGATAAACACATGGAACACCAACACCAAACTGTCTGCTGAGTCAGCATAGTGTGAACAGATTTGGATGATAATATTGGGGGTAAAATGAGCAGAGGTCTGTGCTCTCTGAGTGCTTTTCTACGTTCATATTTGAAAATGTAAAGAGAATGGGGTGCTGCTGCTGCTAATAAAGTAAATGACTGTGTTCAGGACTACAGTATATGAATTATACATTCCGCTGCCGTGAACAACATTCTCATGGAAAAGGTGACCTGAACCCCCATAAACCCCGGCGCTGCAGATGAAGGCTTTGGTTCCGTAGCTCGCTTCAGTAATATCCCATTTCCCTCTGCATCACTCTGCAGTAATATACTACACACTAGTGCTTCCTGGGGAAACACTCCTTGACGTGAGTTGACCATTTCTTCTCATTGACTTCATGTTGCCGCGCCTCCCCGTGCATACACACATACACATACACGACTGATATTGACAGTTGCAGGAGAACATGTCGCCGGTCAGTGAACAAGAGGCCATTGTTTGTTTCCCATCTTCCAGAATTGTTCATTTTAATAACCATAGAAATCCCCATTGTTCTACGCTCGAGAGGCCATTCTGTGTCTACGGCTTGATGTTAATTAGGGAACAATGATTTAATAACTCACGCTCATCTAGCCTGCCCACTGACACTGTTCTGGGCAGCCCCTCCGAACCATTTCAACTTCACAGCATCACTGCAAATCAGCACACAAATTCACACAACAGCAGCAATATCTAACACCCGTGAACCAAAGGATTTGCATTGTTCCCAACTTCCTATAAATATCTGGAGGTTATGCTAACAGATATGGAGCAGAACAGAATGATGTGTGTGTGTGGGAGACTGTGTGAAGGGACATCACATCACACTGTCAAGACAGGCCCTTCGTCTCCCTCGTGCACTTTGAGAGGCTGGCAGTTACCCAGTCCTCCATGGGCGCACGCTGCGGACTGGTTTTGAACTGGTTCCCTCACTTGGGGCTAGCCTGGGACCAAACCCTGCGTCGCCTCTAATTAGGGGAGGCGCCCAGGCGCCGGCATAACGAGCTGATGAATAATTAGAATTGGAGGAAATTGTGCAGCCAGGGTGGCAAATCTGGAGGGACAAGTGCTGAAAACAAGGCAAGCGGCATTAAGTCCACAGTCAGTCAAATCTGTGAACTTGGCCAGCGGCGTTAACACTAGGCCTGTGTGAAGAGGAATAAAGCTCCAGCGCTGGTGGCCAGCCAAGGCCATATTCAGACCCCCAGGCTCGATTAGAAGAAACAAATAAGATGTGGGTGATAAATGAATCCATAAATTGCCAGTGATGAATATTAATCCCTTAATGCCCTGGCAAAGTGATGATGCTAAACCACATGCAAAGGGAGGAAGTGTTAATACAGTGATAGAATGTCAACGTTTTCAAGGCGGCACGTCACAACCCCAGAACGAGATTGACGGACACGTTTGGCTGCAAACGCTGCTCTCACTTCCAGCGTGCACGCCGTGTGACAGAAGTCCAAACGTTGGCCACGCATTCCCTGAACTGTCACCTTGTCTACACATGTATATATACTGTATATGTCGCCTATTAACCACAAAAGCAAGTGGATGAAGGTGGCGGCCGATGAGTCACATGACCCCCTTTTGTTGTTCAAGGTGTAAATTTGTCAAAAGTAGAAGGCTGAATCACAGACAGGATCTGAGACCGTAACAATGACGTGGTGTTAGTAGGCCAGCGCTTGACTGACACAGTTTTGGTCAGAGGTTTCCTCCCACAAACATCCCCCTCATTATCATGCAAGGGGTCGCGGCTGACGTGAGAGGGGGTGAAAAGTTCTCCCCAGGGTCTTGATTGGGGTAGTAGCAGGGGGACTGATGAGGACGTCCATGGGGGAGAATCCAAGGACTGTGCCCATCCCCTGACAGCCAAGATGGCTGCCCAGCGTTAATTAGCACTGGCCTTCCCCGGTCACCAAGGTTGTTCACAACCCTGGGTCATTTAACACGCTGCCTGCTTCCTGCTTGCTCTTTTCTCTGCCAGCTGCGGCACTTTGTCTGGCAGAGGGGAATCACGCCTGGTGATGATGCAGGGCATCAGACGTGTGACTTTCATGTTTTCACCTAACGGTTGGTGGCTGCTCGTTGTGTCATGTAGTGCTGATGCACGAAAAGGTGACAGGAAATACGTGACCTTTATTTTTGTGGCTAAAAGTGACTTCAGAGTACGTTTGTTGTTAAAATAACGAGCAGGGCTTTTTCTTTCATTGGGGATTTGCCCTTGACACCGCCGCTTTCATGCCGGCTGTGTGAGAGTTATAAAGCTGTTGGCAAGGCTATCGCTTATAACAAAACATACCGTGAGGAATTCATTCCACGATATTGGAGCAAGTGAAGGAGTTTCCGTGAAATAGCAGGATTACAATAACAAAAGGCGAAGCTACTGAGACTACGCTGCAATGTTTGAAAAAATAACAATAGTAATGATCAGTGGAGGTGATTGCGCACGAGGTCAGCGAAGGGACAGTTTACCAAAAGTGGATGCAGCTTCGTGGAGACTTCCAAAAACAAAAGTGCTTTTGTAAAGTCAGTTTCTTCCTTTGTGATGCTAATAAACGTGGTTTCTCTGCTCATTTACCGAACTGCATTGTTTGTTTTTTCACATTCATGTAGCCTTTGCATACGGCTGTCCTTTTTTTTTCCCCCAAATACAGTCTCATTACACAATTTGTGATATGTAAAAACATGTGGTTAAAATAATAAGCAGTCTTTGTGCAATGCGAAGCAGAAAACGGGACCAACTCATGCAATGATAAACACAACTTTTACCCCTTTTCCAATCTTCCAACTCATTTGAAGTTAATGCTGCATTCATCATTCTGATAAGCATCAGCACGCAGTCAATATGGTTGTTGAGGAAGGCGGATGGGAGAGCAGGGCCGATGCTCATTAGGTCCACCTATTACAACGTTTAGGAGTGTTCTTAATAGAAACATGCCTCAGAGCTGATGGCTTTTAAAAGGAGAGGAGTTTTTGGTTTCCGTGCAGCACGTCATATCATTAGCCGTGAAAGGAGGAGTTGCCGAGTGTCTCACATCCCTGCTTGCCGTCCCTTTTCCACATACATTAGTGTCCCCATGTCACATTTCATGTGTAGCGGAAAGGAAAACGCGTTGGTCCCCCCAGCTGAATGTGGGCTAAGGGGAAAAAGCTGAGCCTTGGGCAATCAGAGCAGGGGAGAGTTGTGGCATTAATGGTGATGAGTAGTGATCACAGACTCTGGTCATTAGACTAATAAGACTGTATTTAAATTAGCCAGGGATGTTTTTCTTTTCTCTTTTTCCTCTTACCCTCCTCCAGCCCCCGCCTTCTTATTCATGGTCATGCATTGAAAAACACATTTCGATCGAGTTTCTCTCCCTTCACTTCCTCAACAAAAGACGTAATTAAATGAAGCGTTCCTTTCTAATTATTAATTATTTTTCCTCTGTCAAGCGTAAGATTTTTTTTTCACCCCATTATCATGTAGTGTGGACATCTGGACTATTTTCATTAAATCTGATAAAATCATTGTGATAATTCAGTTGCAACATGTTAACAAATTCTTCCTTTTTTTGTACTTTAATTATAGAATACAATGTATATTTAATTTCACTACAATAAACTCAGATGAGATCATAAAATAAAATGCAAATAAATATAGTATATCTGAGAGTGAAACATGTATTCCTTATCTTTAAAATTATTATGAATAATTTAATTATCATTGAATATCATGACATCATGGCCACTTCGGTTCTCAATCCATGGCCCTGCATTGAAATGCAATAATAATACAACCTCTAAAAATAATGGCCAATGTCATATTTTAAAATTTTTACAAAAAGCAGAAAAAATTGAACCAAATCATCATTAAGAGGCAAAAAAAAATGTATGTATGACAGCTTGTCACCTACTAAACTTCAGGTGTGCAGTACCCAGGATGCTACCTGACTAAACAGTGGTAGTAATTGTAATATTGATTGTATAAACCGGAGTCAATATTCACTCAGCTCCTCTGAACTACTCACATAAAGTTCAATCGCTTTTGTTTCCATCTAATCCAAGAGACAATATTTTGGAAGTGATGTTTATCTTCTCTGCAATCCCATCAGTTTCCATTATGACTTATAATGCCACACATGAGCCGTGTTACTGCAGGTAACAACAGCATAAAGGTCTCTGTGGTCTGTCTGCGTTTGAGCTGCGCTCCCGCCCCGGATACGGTGATCATGGCCGACAGTACCACTGGCTACGGTGTGATCAACAGGGTGCCTCCAGTGATAGTGTGCCCGAGTGTAAGAGGCATATTCTCGCCCAATTTCAGACCAAAGCCCTCTCTTTTAGCTTTCAGCCTCTTTCAAAGAGGTACAGCTGTGTGGGCTCACGAGCTCCACCGCCTCCGGCGCGCGGCTCCAGGCGCTGGTGTGATTTTGCAGGCTGACAATGACCCTGGCGGGGATGGCGTAGGACCTCTGTGGTCCGCTCCTCTTTGGAAATGTCCAGGGGGTGTTGGGGGAAGGGGTGGGGGGGCGTGCTGGTCGCTGGGGGTCAGTTTAGATTGTGCCCCCCCCCGTGCCCCATTCATCTCCGTGGTGACCTTGCAGGGCTGCTCTGCCCACTGGGGAGAGCAAGGGAAGGGGAAGTGGAGGGTCACGATCCCTGCGGTGCACGTGTTGGATGCAGATGCTAACGCAGCCTGACGAGGGTCTATTGGAAACATATTCTCCGGGCCCTCGCCACTTTAGCCTGCTCTTTTCTTCTCTTTCTGTGTTTTTCTCTGACCTGATGCAGTTGAGCAGCAAACGCTGACCTTTTCCCTGACACTGAATTGTTCCGCCCAGCACCATAGGATCACTGTTTACGCACCCCTGGCGAAGCCCGTGGGGGAGCAAAGCGTGCTGCCTACACCGCACACACACAGAAATGCACGCACGCACACACACACACACAGGTCTCACCAAACTCCCAATATGACTGCTCCTTTATTCTGTGTAAGTCCTTTGTTTCTGCAAATTGTTATTATGCAAGTTCACCCAGGAGATGACTGTGGAGAAACGTCTGAATACATAATCAACAATGTTTTATTGTGGTGAACCAAAGGGGAATCTTTATACATTCAGCAATCTGGCACATGCTCCGGGTTTCATGTGCTGGGATTGTTTTCTTGCAGGCTCATATTAGGACCAGATAGTGTTTAACCCAAATGGCATAACTAGGTTTCATTGTTTGCGCTCTACCTCCCCAAAAGCCAATGTTTGAATTTTCTTTTGTGCTTTTGTTTGTTTGTTATAATGCGCACAGTGTTCACGGGGGCGCTGGGAGGTGGGTGGACCGAGAGGAGTGTGTGATGCTCCAGTACTTCCCCGCAGTCCTGTAATCTCCCATCTGGAATGTGTAAATCAAGACTCTGTATATGCTCAACTCTGCAGCCTTGACAGATTTATACAGCGCAAGCTTGTGTTTCTAAGGCTCCAGAGGCAAGGAAAATGTAAACTTTTTGAAACAGTTTATCACAGGGACCGGTATAGCTTCAAAGGTGGAAGATCATACCCACTCCGGGTGAGAGGTTGCTTGTTTTCAGGGCTTCGGATGAATCTGCGTAGGTCAGTGTCATTGTGACATACGATAACAGAATGTCCTTTTCTTCACAAACGAGCGAACGCAAACAGAGCTCTCGCAATACACGACGTGGAAACATTATTCTCTGGCAGCTCATTCACCGTTTCCCCTCACTTCCACAAGTTCGAGGTCACAACTTTAAGCGGCGCTCGTGGCATGTTCAGTATCAGAGTCCGGGGCAGCTGAACGGTGGTGGCAGGGGAGCTGACATCTAACATGAAGGTTAAGTGACAGGCGGGGCACAATAAGGTCAGCATCGGCGTGTCACCCTTCCAGACCTCTCAGGAACAGAGCGGCAGGAAAAGGCCCAGTCAACTGCTTGCAGATGTGTCTGGACGCATGTTTCACTGACAAACACGAGGCAGGCGCCGCTCTCTGATGGTACCACTGGTCACTTCTAATCTGCATCTCACTGGCCAGGAGATTTGCAACACTCCAGTCAAGACGAGTGTGTGTGTAATCTCAGACACCCGACTCAATTGACTTTGGCCCCTGACAGGATATTTTGACGAATGTCCTGATCGCTCGCATATTTAGTTTAGCCAAGTGGCTCATGTGCTGTGAGAGTCTCTTTGTGCCAAATACACACAATGCAGCAGTTTCCCGGGGGTTGGGTGGGTGGGTGGGGGGTGGTTATGCTCTTTTCCTCAAATATAATATTTGCTGGCATATTCATCTTTGATCTTTCCATCCTTTTATTAACAACAAAACAGCCTTCGTTTCGGACTCACGACCATGTTATGAAAAGATGTTATACAGAACACGCACTCTTCAAAGCACCACTGCATCTGTGACAGATGTTTTTAATGGATTTTTACAAACACTGTGAAGCTACAGTTTGACTTCACCGAGGAGGCCATCTTCCACGGAACTGGCCCAATTGTCGTAAATAGGTTTAGACTTTTCACGGCACAAAATGGCAAAATTACTTCACTTTACATAACTATTTACTTGTAATCCGGCTACTTGACTTCACCCCCTCCCCGCCCTCACCAACAACATAGTAATGCAGAGCTGATACAGTAATATGTATGTACACATAGTGACTTGTACATGTACTACTTACTGATAATTGAAGTGTATTCTGCTGACATGATTCTGTCCTTTACTAGAGTACAGAGATGTGGGCAATAAAGTGTTTTCAACTGCTCTACTATTTCACTGAAGTCAACATCCGAGTACGCGAGTCGTCACCGGGTGAATATGCACAACGGCTGCTTTATCGAGTCGTTCAGAGACGTTTCCTTTGACTCAGTAATCACTTAACCATCCTAAACGTCAAGCGAGCCAAAACACCAGACGGCATGTGAAGAGTTGAGGATAAATGGGGATATTGGTGGGAGGGGGATGTATTGAATCGGGATGGAATGCTCCAGAGAGATCGGTGCTACTGCTCCTTCACGCTAAAATCCATTCCTGACACCTCTGAAGGACTGAAAAGTACTACAAGAGTACTGACGAGATAAGGTGACTTGCTGGCTCAGATAAAAATGATCTCCTTGTGGAGATGAATGGAATTAATCTTGCAGCCAGCAGCATTTTCAGCATTATTTGACTGGCATGTTTGGATGATCTATGGATTTATTAGAGGAGATGAAACGAACTGGAATTCTCGGATCAGGATACGTCACACCGGGGGTTGAGGGACGAGGACTGACGGATCAACAGGATTGGTGTTTTGATGGCGAAGGGTGTGGGATGTTAACATGACAATAATTAACTAGCAGAGCCGGTTTGGATTCAGTCTGGAGTCACTGATCAGTTCGTTCTCAAACACTAAAGTGTACGGGAGGAGCTCACTGAGGGTCTCTGGTGGACAGGTAGAAGAACAGAGGGTGGCTCCTGTACAAGTGTGATGCATAAAGGTTTGACGACCTTTTGGGGGAAAAAAAAAAAAACAGCTGGAGAAATGTCATGAAACCCTGATGTGGGCGACGCAGGAGAGGAAAGGAGACAGGCCCTCTGCTTCCTGGCAAATGATGCAAGTGTTTGTGAAAGGAGGAGCGTGCACAATTTTGCTGCACTTGCTGTCTGTAACACACACACACACACACACACTCACACACGGCAGAGGATGGTGAAAGCATTACATCGTGTATTGATGAACCCCCAGCAGCACAGAGACATACAGCTCCTCCACACCCCTTCTTGAGGCACTTTAGACAATGAAGACATCAGTCTGTAAGTAGCAACCTTGGCCTGAAAACAGTATTGGTGTTCAGATCTTTGTTTGTGTGGTTTTGTGGTGAGCAAGTTTGGGGGGGGGGGGATCTTGTCACTGCCTCACTGAAACAGGAAAAAAAGAGAAAATATGTCAGTATTTTCTGTTCTGTCGTCGGCTCGTTTTTCTTTTTCTTTCCCTCCACCGTTCCGAGTCTTGTTTTTGTCTGATTGTGTGCATCTATTGATTGACAACTGGCTCCAGAGCCACTCAGGCCTCTTAAAATACCAGGTCGGGGCTTCAGGTTTCAGGCCCCGGCCTCGGGCCCCGCTATTGTCTGCGTCTGGAAGGCTGGCTCCATTAGAGCCCAGCCCAGTCGGTCCCATTCAGCCAGCCTGCTTTGTGTACCTCCGCCTCAGCCGCCTGCCTGCCTGCTACCCACAGGGCCCCGGTTAGGTGGGGTTGACAGGGTGTCAGCGCTGACAAGAACGTGGCAGTTAGGAAGAGAGACAGGTAGACAGCACACAGGCCCAGGCGCCTATCGTGGCAGCCACTCTCAAGAGTCTTCCCTTTCTGACGCTGCTCACTCATCTTTTGTCCCCCATGGTGTTGGCATTCTGCTCCGCTTGTTACCGCTTCACAAGTTCCGCAGCTGGCTTGTTTACTGAGAGTACGATAGCTGTCACTTTGAGTGCGAAATGGCAAGCGCTCATATTTCCCGCTAGATGAATGGGCTTTTGAAAGACGCATTCGAATGTACCTGCATTGTTATATCGTTCTACGCTTTCCGCTTCATAGGAGTCGGCGATTTTTTTTTTTTTTTAAAAAGACGATATGAAACTATGACAGCAGCGGAGTCGGTTCAGCTCGGCAAGAGTGTTTTGTAGATTTGTAGGTTTTTGTCACCAAAAAGTGAGATAACAGAGACGGAGCAGGACATGATGGCTGATGTACGGATTCTCTGTGGGTGGATTTATGCATCTTCAGCGGTTTAAGAGACTTTCATACTTGAGAGGAACAAATCATGTGAAACAATGCACTAATGGAAAGAACATAGTAATGTTGTACATCAAATTAAACAGAAGACCCTAGGCTATGAGAATATATCAGTCATTTTAACAAACACCAACTAAATGATTGATGAAACATGAAAATCCACCGACCCACTCTGCCGCTTCACATTTATCACGCCCATGTTCCGCTAACATGATATCCTGATTTGTTCGGCATCAAGAAAACAGCATCCGATCTAAAACTGATTTTCTTTTCCTGTCAATCAGACGTCGTCGGCTCTACCTGACGTTTTAATCAGAGTTGGTGCAGCGTCACGTCCTCTTAGCCGACAGTCTCATCCGGAGAATGCACGTAATGAAATTTGCCCTAAATCATGGACATCAGGCCGGAGGTCCAAAAGGTTAAGAGGAGCACGGGGTCAGGTCCTATATAACGCTCCCTGGGCAGAATTAAAAGGGAAAGGCTTCCTTTGTCCAAGCTGCCACACAGGTCAAGGAGGTCAAAAGGTCAGTGTCAGGGGGAGGCCTAGCTCCCCCACCCTCAAACACTAGAACCACCGCCCCCTCTGAAAAAAAAAAAAAAAAAAAAAATCAAAGACACCTACCCAAAAATTAGCAATGTTTTTTATGGCCAGGGTTCAACTGGGGGCACACTGACGTGATTCGCCATGCCTTAATCGGGGGAAGAGGAAGTCCATCTCTGCGAATACACACACTTCTAAAGGTCAGAGGACAGTACAAGCACCTGTGACGCTGGTGACTGAACACGACACAGAGACGAGAGGTTTCTAGGGGTAAATTGGATTCATGTCAGACCTTCTGCTTATTGATAAAGATGACAGATGCTCACATCGGCATGGCGGGCCAGATTCAGACGTTAACACAGTTAACTGGTAGTTGCTCGCAGTGCTATTATTCTAAATGGCCTTATGGTGGGATGTGTGGCTGCAAGACACAATACCGTGTGTGTGTGTGTGTGTGTGTGTGTGTGTGCGGGAGCAGCGTTTATGTCTGAACCCAAACATGCTGTTTTCAATACTGAGTGGGTACACAGGCCAAATGGAAACACTGGCAGCTGATTAAGACAAATGGTGTTGATGCCTGATGTCTGAACTGGGAGAGAGCAAACGACGGACACGCTGTGTGTAATGATATCACGCCGGGTAAGTGCCAGAGTGGTGCTTCGGCTGCCGGTGAAGAAACAGGCTTTGAATAGGTGCCTATTTGTGCAGAGCAGAAAAACAGATATTGAATATATCCGACAGCATTTGTGTTGACTGATAAACATCCACAGACAAACAACAGAATCAATCAGATAACATATTTGGTGTCTGGTCCTCCGTCTTCAGGGCAGATCAGGAGATGTCTGCCATGTTTACGTGGAATGACCCTCATTCTTCTCGTCCATCCCAAGGGCTCTCTTGCTCCGTCTCTCTCTTTGTGTCTGTCTCTGCCTCAATCTCTTATCTGACTGTCTGAGCTTGTTGACCGTACCTGAGCTGGTTAGTCATCCTCTCCAGGCGTCACTAAGGCAATTTCAGGCATGACCATAAATCAGCTGACAGGCTCCGCTATCAGCGAGTGACACATTCAACATCTAAGCAAAGTTTAATGGCGAGCTATAAACGTTTATGAGAGTATCTTTTGTGTAAAATTCCCTTATTGAAGTACCTGTTCGCAATTATCAGTCCCTCCTTATCGTGTACACGATGTCACTGATAGAACGAATGGAGACAAAATGGGCTATTTTGTTCCACGGACTCCTCGGACCTGAGTAACCTGTTGGTTAAGAGCAGCGTCTTTCCGGAGAGTATTGATTCAGTCTGATGGAACTGTTGAGCTGTTGCGGGTCAAAAGGCACTGATAAGAAAACCGAAAGGTGTGAAAACAGAGCTTTAAAAAACAGAGACATGAGGGTGCGTTTGTTCTGAGTAAGAGGAATATAAAATAATCTATGAGACCTGTTTTCACAGCACTCCCACTTTGTAAACACTCCAATCAGATAAGGGCGAAGAAAAAATGTTGAGTGGTGTCAGCTCAGCGACAATCATGGCTTTTAACCAGAACCGTCAATGGGATGTTTTATAACGTTCATAAAATATACCTAAAACATCATAAAAATAAAACTGTGTCAAGTAACTGCATAACACACATTTGACTTCTTAAATCTTAAACGCCGCCATTTTTACTCGCACAGAACCACTTTTTTTACATGAACTGAACGTACATAATTTTCTATTTTCTCACACTAATGCGTTATTTCAGAGGTTGGAGAGTTTCTATATTTAATCCTCCCCTTCAGCAGTGACCGGTACAGAAACTTGAAGTCTCATCCCACCATCTTCCGACATGCTCCCAATCAGATTAACACGTTCGTACTCGGACCTTGTGGGCCAATGGACCGCAGCAGAAAATGTGCTCAACATACAGAAGACTTGTTGTTGTAGGAAAACATACAGCCACCAGTCACAAAGCTAAAAATAGAGAAATCACACTAGTGTTTCCAGATCTTGAACTGTGAATGATCAAACTGCGCATTTACAGTAGCTTCAACGTCATTCAGGTTTGTGGTTCGTTTTGCCCGATGGATTTCCCTTGCGTTTCGATGACTCGAGCGTTCACAGACAGAGTGAGCTTATTACCTCCACCAAGGAGGCCATCTGTTTGGCTCTTTGTTCATATGTTTGTCTGTTAGCAAAATATGTAAAAAAATTTGAAATGTATTGTTGTGAAAATCATGTCTCACTCAATTCTTCGCTGATTGTTTTGAAATGTCATACACAGATTGGGAGTGGCGTGCACGAGCATCTCACAAAACTCCATCCAGATTGGGTCAAAATGGCAAAAAGGAAAAATCTGGAAAGAGTTAACATGGGAAATCCCATTTATGAAATAATAATCACTAAAAAAAAAAATCACTAAAAAGAAAATTTTATTGTGATTCACCTGCAATAAGTTCCAATGATGCAAAATGTACAATACCTACTAAATTTACCAAATTCTGATCCAGATTACAGATTTGGCCTCCACATTTTCACATTTTTAACACTGGATGTGAGGTCTGCACTCTGAGTGCTTTTCTAGTTTTTATATTCTGTTGGCTGCACAGCAACAAATAGTCCACTTTTTTTAAGTCAAGGAACAGTAACCTGTTGCCTCAATGTGTAAAACCAAACAAAAAGCTTTTCAGTGTTGTAAATCAAAGGTGATGGTGGCGGACGGGGCAGATATGACAGCGCGCGTTTAATTAGAGCATCAACACCAACATGCTGCACCGGCAAACTGATAAGAGAAGCAGACAGATGACAGGAGGTGTGTGAGGCCGGTTGGAGACAGTCTTATCTCGGGGAGGAGAAAGACTGCAGCCGCCCTCGCTTCCTCACGCAACGGAGGGAGGAGCAGAGGAGGGAGATGATCGGGGGTCGTGATATTCCTTTTACCTGTGAGTCATCGGTGGCCTTTTCCTTTACGTATCAGATAGTTGTCGCAGACACACGTCACGTTTGTGTCAAACTGTACAATGTCTCAGTGGCGCCTGGTGTTGCGGGGACGTTTCTTTATCTACCAGCCTGCTGAGGTGTTGAGTGACCCTGCACTCAAACAAGAATGAGTATTTTATGACAGAGATTTTTTTTTTTTTTTTTTTGGTTTTTCCTTCACGAAGAATTCTAAAAGTTAAGTCTTGTTGTTGGGAATGGAATGGTGAAAGGTCAAAAGTACATGTGGAGGGGTAAAAGAAAAAAAAAAGGACGATCAGATGAAGTGTGGGTAAATGGATGACCATCTATTTGTGTTTGTGTACGCTAACGTTCACGAGGATATTAAGTCACTGAGGGAGATGTCCATAAAATGGGAAAAAAAAATCCATATAGCACGCCGCTTGGTGTGTGTGTGTGTGTGTATGTGTTTGTGTGTGTTGAGGGCTGGGGGGGTGTGAGGCTCTGGCTCCTAGCTGTCTGCGCCTTGCTCCCCGCCGCTCACTGCACACCACATTATTTTTAACCCACTGCCTCCAAGAGGAAGCAGGAGACGTTTGGGCCTCTGAAGTCCAGCACAATGAGGAATAAGCTCATACACATACGCAGTCGCTAAGTCGCACACGTGTGCTGAAACAGCAACACGCACGCACACACACAGCCAGCTTTTGTCATCTGCCAAACCAGCTTTTGTCATCTGCCAGCAGACGCCGCTGAAGACACGCTGCCTACCTGCACACGGACAAACATGACGCACTTACACACTTTCTTTCAGCACCAGACATCCATCTTCCGCTGGCTGCAGACACACAATACACTCGCACGGACAGCCCGCTTTACCTTTCACCCCACCCATTTCCACCATGTCGCTCGCTGTCCCTGCTGACCCAGATCCAGCGGGTCACCTTGGGTCAGTGGGCTGTAAATGAACTGATACTAATTACAGTAAACACCACCACATCAGTGTGTGTGTGCCTGCATGTGTGTTTGCATGCAAGTGGCGAAACTGGACAGGCTTAATTCACGGGAAGGGAGGTCCACATTTCAGCCCCAAGCAGCAATCAACAGTGTTTAATTGTTCATGTCGATCATCTTGGGCGGGGGGTGTTTGGATTTTAGGCCGCGGCCTCTCATCTATTTTCTCACTTCCTCCTCTAAGCACTTAATCATCAGCATGGCGGTTGGTGTTTGGGTTTGTGCGCCGTGGGTATCAGTGGCTTGAAATACATGGGGAAACTATCCATATTTTATCTATGCGTCACTGCAGACGACGTCGCCTGGATGATTTTGCTGAAAGCCGGGGGCTACCTGTTGATTTGGCCTGTGATTCCTTCTCCTCCTCAGCCGCCATCTCACATGACTCCACATTGTCTAATTGACTCCACTCCCGGGCAGCTCGGCCAATCAAACGCTCCCATGATGCCTCGCTGGGAACGCGACTGACTGACTGAGTGGTGCCTTGTAAGTATTTAACCTCCTGCAGCGGAGACGCACACGCATGCATGAACCCAATCACGCAGTCAAGGTAGAAAATGTGATTGACTCAACCTCTGAAGGCAGCGCCATTGAAATCAGATTACAGACGAGGGAGCCCACAATTTCCAGAGACCACAAATGCTTTGGCCTTGAAAACATACACCTCTTCTTACGTTCGCTCTTCCTCCCTCTGTGACATCGACACAAGTACGCACTCACACACGCTCACTTGAAGGGAAAGGTGATCAACAGGGAAAGTGATGGCTGGGGAAAATTGAAGGTAATCAAGTCCAGCCCTCCACGTCTGAATCGATGAGATGAGGGGTCGCAGGCCCATCTCACATTGCACTTTTCTGTTTTCAACTTCTCTCTGTTGCTCTCTGTTTTTTTTTTCTATGAACCCATACATACATGTAGCCTATTTGTCTTGATCAAGGTTTTACATTTCCATAACAAACAGCGTTCATTATTCCTACATAGCACACGTTATAATCCGGGCCCTCGCTTCTCGCTCTGAGGGCCGATGTTGACATCCTGCTTCACAGCCTGCCCGGCCGCCACAGTGTGTAGCCAAACGCCCTGAAAGTGTCTGCCACATTGTTCTCCCACTTGAAAGTCAGCGAAGCTTTGTCAGCGTCCTCTCGTGCAGTCCTTTATCGTATTCACACGCTGTGCTGTATTTTTAGCCCATCCAAGTTCATTCCCGTTGTTCCGGCAATTCTTGAGTAATCTTTCAGACCCCCGCCCCCCCACACCCGCCTCCATTGTATTTTTAGACAAAGGTGAAAAATGGCAGACCTGACGGGGAATTATGAAGGACCTTCCTCTTGATGAGAGTCGGGGTCGGGGGTTGACTTGGGACGAGGAAAGCTGTGTCAGAGGACACTGGAACTGAAGACCAGACATTCAGACGGAGCTTTTATCCAAGTTAAATACAAAGTAGGCACTGTGTGTTCACCAACTGCATTTACACTGCAGCCACATTTTATGAAATAGTGACAAACGCTTTTTAAACGTCTTTAAAAGTACCACAGTGATAACACAACTGAGGCTTTCAGTATGTGCCACACTGTGTGTGAGCAACCCGGGCAGGAACCTGTGGTGTCGGCACGGTGCCAAAATGTTTCCACACATTAGAAATCCCATCGTGATGTTGCTTACCACAATCACATGGTCTGAAGTTCATTCAACTGCTCAGTGTCCTCTGCTTGCACTTCCTCATCCACTGAGAAATGTTTTCTTTCACCTCTTTCAATCCAATCCAGGGGATCCACAATAAAATATATCAGGTTTTATTCTGTAAGAGTAAATAACAGGATTTTTCGAGTTGGTAGCTACACCTTCAAAAAAATGGTAGTGATTTGTACGGAATTATAAAAGTGCAGAAGTATGAAACATTTTCTCCTTTAATGTCTTGAAGGGATCACTTTTAAATGTGCTGACCCCACGAGTCCTGGACTGTCATGTTTTGTAATATAATAATACTATTATTCCCTAAGAGGTGTCTCTGCTGTGATGTGGGGATGATACATGAAGCAGCCTGAGGGGGGGGCCCAGACAGCTTTACAAAGGGCAGATATTTTGACTGCAGCAATCTCATCCCAACAGTCAACCTCCAAAGCCTGTGACCGCAGGTAAGTGGAGGAAAGTACGTCGGCTGGTAAACTGAGAGGTTCACCTTCGTGTATGAAAAGAAAAATATACAGCGCTAGCTTGATCGGCAACGTGCAGGAGCTTCAAATCGGCTTATACACGCCAGCGCCGCCTGAGATTGATCAGACACAGAAAACAGAGAGTGTGTTCATGATGTGACGGAACACGTCACTCAACAAGCTCGGTCCACCCAGTGCCGCTGCTCTCAGTATGTGGTGGGCGTAGGGCACCAACTTCTGGAGGGGACACCAAAAAACTGAATCATGGAACAGCAAGAATATATGAAATGAGAATTCTTTACTACGGGGGGTGGGGGGTGAGAACAACAAGGCATGAACTGAGGAGATGGTACAGCTTTTAGAAGCTAACATAAGCTTAGGGCACACAACTGGCTGGCAGCGGCCCTGGGTCCACCTGAACCAGAACTGATACGAGTCTATAGAGAATACGTGTGCGCTGTCTTGGAGCTGTCATTGTATTTCCCTATGTGCACGTGAAGGCCAACGTACATGTGCTGAGGCTCCATCATCCCGTGTGTGCACAAGATCAAGTCAAGTAACAGATACAGCCAATTACATTCCGTGGAGAACATTTTGCCCCAAAGCTTAATTAGTTTCTTCTAGTTAGCTGGTCTGACAGGAGTAGAGAGGGAGAGAGCGGGTGGGGTTACTCGGAGGCGAGGGGGTGAGTCAAAGCCACCACTCCAACAATCCATGTTAAGGCGACCGTGTTTCATTTCCTGGTGCCTGCCTTAGTTCCCCTTAAATAGCATTACCTGTTGAAGCCAGTTAAATCACCGACAGCATGATTAGAAGGCCACTGAGGACCCAGAGTCTGGGCAACAAAGCAAGGACTAGCCTTTAATTCAATTTATCTTTATAAACATACACATCTGCCTCTGATTTGCCACAAATTTTCAAGATGTCTTTTACTGCTTTGACAGAAAAGTTTGGGCTCAATTTACTTTCTAACTGAAAAACACTCTCCCCTCCCAGAGCCACATATATCTGGATATTGATCATTTTGCTCATAATAAGGTCTCAGGTAGTGAGTGCTGCATAAAACACTACATAAAATATGGCCCTAATGGTGCATTAATGATCAAGATCAAAAGAAAGCCGCATTAACCACAATGATATGAATTTCCTGGGTCAGTTCGTGGTTAATGAGGATGTATGATTTCTGAGTGTATTTGAACAGATATAGTAGCATGTAATTCTGATAAATGAGATCATTTGTGCTCTGCATTATCTTGTGATATTTTGCAGACACTTCATGAGCCACAGACGTATACATCATTGGTGCCCTTCGTATGCCAGACACCCCCCACCCCCTCCCCTCCACCCCAACCCGAGCTACAGAGCCAAAGATTATTCCTATTAAAAACACTACGCATTAAACCGAGCATGAGAGGCACCATCCGATTTCCATTCAGCGACCGTTCACACTTTCTGTATGTCACCACATTTGGGTGTCCTATTGATGGAAACTGGTTCAGCATGATTAAACTTTTGATTTATAAGTTCATTTACATTCCACATTAGCAAGAATATATGAGATGGGTGGCCAGGCGCCCCTTGAGGTACAAAGTGGTATTACAATTAATCATGTTCTCAGACAAATTACTTCCATTTGTTACTGATGGACTTGGACACTGAGGCACTTGAAACAGAATAGGTGACAGAAACGGGACGCATCGATCTGCTGAAATCATACTCAGGTAAAACGGGAAAAACCCTGACGGCTGAGACTATATCACATAATACACGACACACACACTCTTGTCTTGTTGCTCCACCATATGGAATTCATGGAGGTGAAAAGAACAGATGGATGCTGGAGGACATCAGCTGTGGCCCGTTAGTCAGGTCACCACACTAGCCATTGTCACAGGCAGACTCAAGCTATGTCTACATTCCCAGGTCATGTTCTGGAAGTGCAGGGTCATGCCCTTTCACCTCCACCCCCACGTATGAGTTAGGATCCAAACATGATGTAATTACACCCATTTAGCTGGGGACTAGCTGTAGGACTGACAAGTGGGCTGTCGCCTGCTTTCCTGGTCTCCCCAGACAAGGGCACTCAAACGAGGGCCATGACCTACCTCTGTCACCCGTAGACACACGTGTATAAGGACATGTCCACACGAACCAAAACAATCTTTTCATTTGCGGCTTTCTTGGCGCTGTCTCAAGAATATTGGCATCCAAATGGATCCATTGTAAACGACAAGACAGGCTGTAGTTCATACTCCAGGCCTGTAGGTGGCGCTGAAATTCACCAAAAATGGAGAGGAAGAGTCAGTGGAGCAAATTCAATCATCCAAAACACAATTTGTGACGGAAAAAAAGTGAGCAGAAAATTATGCCATTCTTAACGCCGTTACTACGGTTACTCACGGCTTCAACCCTGACATGCTCACTATCTTCATACATTGTTGTGTTAATTCTTATGAGACGTCAGTTTGTCCTTATGGAGGTTGGGGGGCGGGGCGATGGCGCCTCAATCTGGACAGTACGCGTGCGAAATTCCCTGTGCGGACGAAAAGCCGAGGGCGGCGTATATGAATTTTTAAATCAGGCTTTACTCATTTGTCCTGTTCAGCGCAGGATCTGAAGGCTCCCTAAAAGTCAAGGTCAGCTCCTGAACGTCCACGGAAAAGTCCATTTTTAGAGATGGAGAATGTGTGCTAACGTCGTACGTGGTGAGCCACAGATAATTAGATCATTATCGGCGGCTGCATGTCAGGATAGGCAGAGGAAGAAGTGTAACAAATCCTTGCTGCTTTGGGTAAGATAAGCATCATTTATCACTGAGAGTGCTGCTGGCCCATTAACAAGCGGGGCTCCATTAGCACTATCTGGAAAGCTTTTATAATGCCTCGTCTGCCCACATCTTTACATTTGTACGGGGGAGTCAGTCAACATTGCTCGTGGCCAACAGACGCAAGCTTTTACTCTCTCTCACACAGCAAGGCTCGATGTTTTCCAGTGGCAGTTATTTTCTAGCTCTTTGTGATTCGATCCAAAAAAGGACTCAGTCATTGACCCCCTGACTGGAAAAGCATGAGAATGATTGTCAGTGAACGTATGTAAGCAGCCAGAAAAATCGCTTTGGATCAGATGGTGTGAAAGGAAGCCGAAGTGAGTTTATATCTGAAAATCAAGCCGGTTTTCTGTTTCATAACTGCAGTCCAGTCTTCCAAGGAATCCCACCCTTGTTGTATAACTCTACATGTCACATTTTAAGTCCAAGTATGCCCATGCTGACTTCTGCCAAAAGTAGTACCATTTATGGAGCAAAACGGAGACTAAAAGCACACTTATGCTCCAAATGAAGTGCTTGGATGGTCGTACAGCATCACAGCGGTGGAGTGGAGAGGGGCGGGGCCTCTGCATCCAGTCACTTCTCTGATTTTCCAAAGCAAACATTTCATGCCATGACGGAATTTCGTCCTGATTACTTCCAAAACGAAATCAGCTGTAAGCCGAGAGACAACTTTGGGTGAAAATAAGTGAAAAATTAACAGGAACATTTTGCGACATTGCTAAGAAACCCTACACTTACAAAAGCAGAGATGAACACATTGCAAAGAAGAGTAATTTCTCATTGGAGCCACATAAAATCTCATTTTCTCAACGGCAGTTGTTGAAACGACCTGCAGCCTGTGTGAACAGGACAACACCTCCTATTCCAGTCTGGTATTTTGTATTTATTTATTATATCCTGGGAATCATGTTTGCTGAAGGGTGTATAGTACCGCCCATCCAGAAGAAGAAGTGGGAATAGGTTTTAAAGAAAAGGGCTGAACTCTAATTTCCATCTGACCCTTGCTCTGATGGGGGTGGCGGAGGGAGAAGTAATGGGTGAGGGGTGGGGATTAAGCAGCGAGGAGAGACCCTTCGCTCAGACAGAAGATGAAGGCAGTTATGTTTGTATGAACAGACACTGGAGTTCATTGTCCTCCACACTTCCT
>CAAKHB010007056.1:25099-54881 GCA_901007665.1 Aeoliscus strigatus
TCCCCCTCTCTTTCTCCAACCTTGCTATCTATCCTTCTGTCTCTCTTGGGAGCAAACTATAAGTACTCCATCAGGCAAACCGCATTAGTGTAACTTTGTCCCAGGAAATTAGCAGAGCAGAGCGGCGCCAATTAGAAGTCAATAGCTGGCTTTATTAATCGAGCTAGCCATCGCACTTGATTAGATTAAGCTGGGGCTGAGCTGTGTGTGTGTGAGTGAGTGTCTTTGTGTCTTTATTCATCTCTGTTTGTGCATCTCAAAGAGTGGCAGGTGCTGCTGACTTGCTGATTCTGTCTCATTGGGACTTTCTGCGGCTCCGTCACAGCTCGGTAATATGTTGATATTGACCATGAGGAGACACGGAGGGGTTGGAGCTGCAGGCATCAGATAATACGGAGACGAGCCAGCAGATTGGATAAATTAAACTGACATTATTATCCCAACAATAGAAATAGCTGCAATTAGCAAGTCACACAAAGAGCATTATATTAGACCACAGAGTGAAATGTAGCAATAAATGGAAACCCGTTCTCCATCGATTATGGTTCTGAATCTGTTCCTGGTGTCAGGAGCAGAAGAGCACAGTGGATTTGACTGTTTAGGTGGCGTTACTCTCTGCTCCAGCAGCACAGATAGAAATTTCTTGAAAGATATAGATTTAGCCCCTGAGTAGATCGACAGCGTAGATCCTCGCCTTGTGGATTAAAGTGTGAATTTCCTGTTATTACTTCCCCTGCCCATATGTGTAATCTCAAAATCTCGACCCTTACCGACAATCCTTGAAAAACTTGTCTTAATCCAGCTCCCGTATCGGCTGCCTAACACCTGTTCCTGCGAGAACACGCAGGGGAGAAAGCAGGCGACGTAAGAAAGGGGATGATTGAATTTTTCATCTTAAAGTATGTGTGGAGAAAGGCGTGCGTGTGTGTCCACTTTCCCTTTTAACACCATGGCTAAAACAACAACGGCTCAGCGTCTCAGGCGGCTAATTTCAACTTTCACTATTTTCAAACGGAAGGCAGAGATGTGCTTCGAGTTGCGATGTGGCTTCTGAGCTTGTGATTAAGACCAACGTGCATGTAGCGACACATAATCAGCATCCAGACGACATCGTAAAGCCACGTCGCCGCTGCACTGTAAACAACCGGGACTTTTGACGGAGTTCCAGCACGAGCTCATGAGCTCATAGTGCTCTGTGCTGTTTTATTTCCACAGCTATACTACATTACCCAGGGTGCACCAAGTGTCCATTCTCGTGAGATGTTCATCGCAGAGTCTCCGGAAGAATAAGAGATTTCACATTACTTGTTCGCTCTATGCGAGGTGCTCCATCCCATGGCTCGTCACGGCTAAAAGTTTTGTTTCATATGATGGGTGAATTTGTCAGTGTAAATGTCTGTGTGGCTCCAAAAGGGCACGGAGAGAACCCGGAGCGGCCCGGAATCGTATGGTGACAATGAAGATGCCACAGAAAATGGATGTGAAGAAACATCTGCTAGCAGCCAGGCTAGCAGTCATCAACACCTGTTGCCATCGACGTGAACAAGAATAGACTGATTGCATTTCTGTAAGTATATGAATATCCTATTCATCAAAAAGATCAATGTTTTGGTTCCTCCTCTCCTCTCATAATCATAGATACAGTATCACGTAGACAAATCTGGGCAAAGGGATGCTATAAGACTATAAGTTTAATATTAAATATAGTTACCACAACTGCAGTGGCCTGGGTCGCATGTAAATTCAAGAAAAATATTTTTATTCAATCATAATGATACTAATTATTTTTCAGCATCATGTTCTTGAATGTATTGTTTAATAGTCTGAGGGTACGAATCGTCCACCGTATAATTTACCTTCTAGCAGTTGAATAAGGAGTACAGGCACTTATGTTTTTTTCCCCACTTAAAGCGCTGAATACGTACTTTATATCTTCATTCTGATACATCAAGAACAATTTGCCCTTTTTCATCTTCTCAGTTTTTCATTCAAGCAAGTGCTTATTAACAGAGGAGTCGCCGTATGTGATGGTAGAAGGCGGTGGAGAAGTGGGGGTGAGTTGAATCGAGGCGGGACTGCTCGAATATTAATAGACAAACGCATATTAAATGAAGGAAAAGGTGTAGGGTTACTTCTACACCATCTTAAAGATTTAATGCATTTTTAATTCCTTTTTCTCTTATTGGAAATAACTTATAAATATGTAATTTTGATGAACAAAGATGAGTTTCAGGGGTTAAATCAATGCAATAAATGGGTCTCGAACCCGACACACTCTTGAAGCACACGTGGTGAAGTTATTTGTATGTTACACATTCAAGTAAGGCATGTAAATACAAATTAGAGTGACAACATTGTAATTTTCTTTGAAAGCACAAGTCTCTTTATAGAGGCAAAAGGTCTAATCACAGTCCACGGCTGAGTAGAGGGTTTGGGGTGTTGAATTTCCAGCTAAACACACTTGGAAATCTTTTGCCTGTGCGCCTTTAAAACCTGGAGTTAAAGAACCGCAAAACGGTCAACACGACAAAACCACAGAAACCTTCTCACACACACACACCAACACCGGTAGCGGCAGATCTGCAGATCCTGGCGCCATCGAATATCTGTCACAGCCTGAACTGCCAAGCTGCTGCGATGTGTGTTGAAAGACGGTGGATTTAATCTCCTTACACCAGTGCTGCAAATCATTCTATCTACATGAAGAAATGCTAACATAGCTGAGGCCCCAAAACAACATTGGGGCTTCACTGGCCCAGAAAGGACAGCTCCCCCTGGGCCACGGCTGAGACGCTGGTGGCTAAGTTACTCTGACAGCTACATGCTTTAACAGACACAACTCGCATCCAGTGAAACAGTGTCTTTGTGTGCAGATCAACTAAAGAGGGCCCGTGCCCCCGCAGCAGCGCAGGTTGTGCGATAGCGAGACTTGATGGAGCGTTGGTATTTCGGCCTCGAGAATTTTTAAATTCGAGGATCAAACAGGAAGTCGATTATGTCAGTCATTCAAACAAACTTTTTAAACAAACCCATTCTATGTAGTTCCCTCCTCTACAGGTCATGTCAACAAAAACTTCAGTTGCTCACATGTTCCTTTCTAGAAGAATCTATGCCTGAGCTGTTGTACTGAATTGCATTACATGGTGCCCTGGATCCTATCAGCACGTACACGGGCCAGGAGCTACTGTACACCGCGCCATAGCGCTTTCCGACATACACGATGCCTTATGAGGCACTTCAATCTCCAGTCCAATCTCAGAAACAACAATAGCTGAGCAGGGAAACAAAGAACGCGACAGTTCATATTCTTCTCTCTTGTGTCAGGTGGACTGAAAGGGCCGGTGAGGAAACAGGTATGTAAAACAGTCTTAGGTTACTGAGTAAAACTGAAACGATCGATCGGCGATGCCACAGGGAATTATAACGACGCTTTCTGAGGACATAGATTCTAAATGTTCCTGACAGGGGGAAGTGGAAAAAAATGGGAATAAGGGATTTGTAGTGAATAATTCAAATGTTGAATCCTCACAAAGAAGAGACACGACAGTCACGCTGCTTACAGAAACTACTTGTTTAAAACATTTGGTATTGTTTTCCAGATCTTCGCCTGCCATTATCAAATTTGCGTTTAAAAAATAAATAAATAAAAAAATTGCAAAGATGTGGAAAAAACATTTAGGTTTGTGCCCTTTTCTCAAAAAAAAAAAAAAAATCCCCATATTTGACAAAGGGCCTATTCCTCTACCGCCCAACAAACAGAACCATTCACACTGGTTTAATCATGTGAAGCATTGCAGAGACATGACCAGTTGCTAACCTCATCTCGGCACACTCAAATGTGCCTCAGGAAACCAATGTGAATGACTAAAACCCAGCATAAACAAAACCATAATCCAGGACTTTTTAACACAATCCTCACACAGTCGTTGTTATTTCCAATCCTTTACTTTCATTTGTGAAAGGACACGTAAACACTGAATCAAAGCGTGGAGTCAAACAGAATAGAAATCCTCTGCCAGTGCTGTTTGAAGAACATGCAAACAAAATGAGGGAAGGAAACTATTTCCAAAACATTACAATATGGAGGCTTGAGGGAGCGAAACTTTCCAAGGAGCTTTCACTAACTCTTGCCACCCTTGTCTTTTTTTCATCTTCACCACCTAAAACGCTCCTCTGCCCCCCCTTTTTTCTTTCTGTTTTTGAGAGCCTTGCTGCCCCGGCACTCATGAGCGTATGTGTGTTCTGGTCGAAAAACACCACTTATTAGGTGTCACGTCGTGTTAGAAGCTGTGACCTGTCAGGGCTCGTCTCGTTACTCATCTGTCACCACCGGCCTGTTCGGTGTCTGCCTGTGCTCCTCAATACACATATTTGCTGTTCAAGCACGACCTGAACAACAGAGAGGTCAGTCATCAAGATGACCCTGATTGTCAAACACAACAAAATACAAAGATGGTTTTAGAGGCTTTTGGAGCCTCGGGCAAGACGTCCAATCTCAACAATTATCATTCAGCTGAGCAGCCAGAGAGCGAGAGAGAGGGAGGGAGTTTTACAGCGAATTGCAGGAGCAAAAGAAAAGCTAATCATCTGAGAATGTGTCAGGGCACATATATGAAGTAAGTTGTCAGAGAAGTAAACAGAGAAAAAAGCCCAACTTCTAAGGCAGTGCCCCAGCACTCACCATCCTCCCAGCGATAAATCATCCTCGTGATGGGGCCCGGAGAAACTGGAATGTGAGAGCGTGACAGTGATGGAGGTGAGCAGCCAGGTCGGGCGTCAGGTAGCTGCCACAGGAGGTTGATCAGCCCAGTAACACGCCGAGAGGCCCGGCTTGTGACATGCCGTGCAGTCCGACAGGTTATGAAGGCAGGCAGGACGGCGATGGGGTGACAAGAACCAGAGGCTGTCAGGAGGAAAACACAGGGACAAGATGTCATGTTCACCATGTCAACCAGGCGCCACTATCTTTGATTTTCCTAGACTGAGACAGCTACAAATAATACGCTGATGGATGTGGATGCGTTTATGTTGACAGAAATGAAGTTTTATTGAATATAAAAACACAAGTCGTCCATCCAGTAGCGGTGTTCAAGGTTCTCTCTACATACAAAAGTCAGAATTAGATCCCAAAGTGACAGGGGACATAAACAGTCGATGACCATGCCCGAGGTGCCAACTGTTCCCAGTACGTATCTTCACTAACTTTGCATTACTTTGGTTAGTGCGGCTGCTGGGAATAAAATGTTTGTGAAGCAGCAGAGTGTGCCGGGCCGGTTGCTCAATGTGTGTCTTGTAAAGGATTCTCATGATGTTGAGAAACTGAGAAAGATGCCTTTGTTTTCCTCAAAGACAGCATTCACAGAGCGGCCATCCTCGGGGATCTGACCAAACGCCTTAGCACCGTGCAAACGATTCTATGTGAGAGTGGCACAACAGCAAATTCATGTCAATTTCTCTGTTAATGTCTTTTATTATGCGTGGATAATGACTGAGAGTCAGTTCCTAAGGGCTTTTGAGACACAGTAAACTTTATTGAATTTATATTGTTTAATTAATTTCAATACAGTGTAATATGTAAATATGAATGTAAATGTAATATTAAACCAACTATTAACGTTATTTTTGCTGCAATTATTTGTGCATAATGTCACATGATTATAGCATACTCATATATAAAGGGAAGTGTCCTTTGAATAAAGGTGGACGTTGTCCCAGATGGTTCTACTGAGAAGAGACAAAAATTGGACTTGAGAACTGGCTTCAAACTGACACTAAATTAGACTCAATATGCGCCTCTGAGCCCATTAACTCCTTTGATCTGATGGAGTTAATATACTGTATATACTCTATATATTTATATATTGACTCTACTACTTCTAAACTGAGCAGTTCCCTTCTGTAAAAGGGAACTATTCTTCTATTATGCTTTGTAACAGATCTTAGCAACACGCAGACAGGCTTCACACATTTTTTCAATAAAGAAAACGGAAATGAAAACATATGCTGTGCAAATATTCATGTGATACTGGGTTTTTTTTCCACACAAAAATGAAAATAAATATATGCAAATATCTAAATATATATGTTGTAGAATTAATAATCAGAAACAGCATGTCTCTGGTATCGGTGAAGTTTGTCATTTTATTTGATTTCTTTATTATTTTTAACATATGTCATTTTACTGTTACTTGAGCTGTATGTTTTGTCTTGATGTAACCATTTGATTCTTTTCTTAGCCAAGGTTCAGAAAATAGATGAAAATTTAAGTGTGACTTTCCCTGGTTAAATAAAGGATATTAAAAAAAAAAAAAAGTCACTAAAACGGCTTGCGTCCGAGCAATGTACATTCAACATTCTACTGCATTACTGATCACTGCATCTTACACGATGAACTGAAATTCAGCGTGTATTTTTCTCACACCTATTGACTATTTTTGTTTTTTGTGCAGTGATTCAGGGATCCGTTTACAGACGGGAAATGCCCTTTTCGGCGATCAAACAACACCCCCATTGGAATAACCAAACAATACTTGATGAGACGAGTGGGGTCGTCAATCGCGCCCCGACAGCACATATTCAGGACACCAAAGTAGCAATGTCTCAGTCGAAGACTACTGATGCTTTCAGACCTCACACACCCCTGCGTGGATTAAATCTATACAGTGAAACCGTGCACAAACACAAAACTTCACACTGGGAGATAAAACCCACCCTTTCCTTGCTCCTTTCTTTCATGCGCTGCTTTGGTGTTTACCTAGAACCCATCCCTTGTTAAAATCGCAGCCTGCTGCTGACTGAACAGTTTAATGATAGCCACGGGGCCTTCGGCATTACAATCTGCGGCTGGCAGTCACTCATTTTTCCCCACTCAGTCCTTCCTCACCCTGTAACCTGAAGGACAAGGGTTGAAGTCACGGTCAGGACGCCTAATGGGGCTGACTTTCCTGGCTTTCCACCAATCACAGCACATGCTCGCGAGACATTATGGTGCAAAGTCAGATGACATACAGCAGAAGCACAACACTGCGCGCGCACACGCACACAAACAGCGTCCATGAAGAGAGACCACTTTGACAAAAGAATCATTTAAGAATGATTTCCAGACAATATGTACTCAGTAACTAGGCCCCTACTCCATGTTGTCAAATCTGGTACAAGGCGTCATAAACTGTGTACAAGCTCATCTGTTGTCCTCTTCTAAAAGTAACTAAAGTCCAAAGTTTCCAGGCAAAAGAACTTGCAACTATGTTCAACTATGTGCGGCCACTTGCAACAGAACCATCCCGCAACAGTCGAGCTGCAATAGTTCATTTTGACCTCATGTAAACTAAAGCAACGAGTGCGGTGCGACATCCCCTGAAGTGAAATAGCACAACAAACTCAGACTCTGCGGATTTTGGCTATAAATCGCTCTGGCATTTGTCTTTGTGATTTTGTTAGCATAGCATTTTCAAGCTACTGTCCGTTCAAAAATGAGCATGTTTGTAGCTATATACGTCAACAGGTACCTACGCACCACGTAGGTACCTGTTGCCAGCTGACTGGTCAGAACGTTAGTGACTGTCCCAAACCATTAGTTGTGATTGAACAGGTAGAACCCTTCGCAATTTCGAGCACCAAAAAGCATCGTGGCACAACAGGACAGTTCAGACCGCCGACACTGTGTCTGCAAACGTTCTGTTGCAGCTTGAATCTTTTGTCAGGACTTCAGATTCACCCCTGTATTCATCTGATTGGATGATTGTGTAACACGGAGCACCAGGAAACGTCCTCTGGTTCTGTCTGAAAACATCTTTTTATCATTTGCTGTACTTATTTATATGTGAGAATTGAAAACAAAAAAAAGCAGAATATGATTCATTTTTGTTCTTGTTTAATGAAAGGTGCAAAGACACCCATATTTATTTATTCCTTGGCAATGCTGGGTATCCCTGCGAGTCACATCATATTTGAGCTGTTGTCTGCGTGTCAAACAATGTGAAGAATACAATAACAGACTAGAAACGAGAGAAGTTTTTGGGTGAATTAGTCTGCGGCAGAGTGCTTTATGCACTAACAGACAGGAGATCAATATTTACAGGCACTCCCCTGCTTTAGACAGCATTCATGTCAGAACGAACAAACAGTCCTCTCTGCAAAGGTGAGGTCCAGCCCCCACACTATATTACACTCACAGACAAAAGTAGACACTCTTTTCCTTACCTCGTCCTCAATCCCTCCCTCTCCTCCCTACATAGAGACATTCTGCCCTGAGACAAAGGCGCAGGTAAAAGTTGACAAAAGGTGTCTATGGATCTTTTGAGTCACACACAGCAACCGCTGTCTACATTCACCCTGCAATTATCTCCTTACAGGCCTAATCCCGGTGGTTAAGTGGCTCTCTAAAAGCATGTGTACACAAACAGGGCGGGAGAGCAAGGTGGTGCATGCCGTTTATCTGCTGGCTCCATCACACAGTTGATATACAGCCATCGCAAAAGCAGGAAGCAACGCAATCTGACCTTACTGGAGATTTGTTACACACAAACACAGAGACATACACATCGTACGTGTTCAACGGACAAATATGAATATGAATTTGCCACAGGCAGATATTATTGTTGAGCTGGAACAACGCCTCAATTTGAATGAGATTCTCTGTTTTTTAATGATTTAAAATCACTGCAGGCAAATAGTAGTTTTGTGGTGAGATTATTAAATGTCGAGATCCTATCTAAGCTTCATCACAAGCTCCTTTTGTAAAGGAAACAGTGGTGAGTTATATTGAGTCTGTCACAATCTGCCCTCACTCTCTCCCTCTCTTTTTCTCTCTCTCTCTAATTCCCTTTTTTTTGCCATCCCCAAGCTGTCCACCAGATGCCCCTGGACTTTCTCTGCTTTCCACATCTATACTTTCCCATCAGTCCAAAACTTGCCTGGCCTACGCCACCTACTCCTCACTTCAAAATGAATTCCCTAATCAGCGATTCGCCGTTTATACAAGTCCACTTCCACCATTTGCTGCCAATGTTAGTTAGCCAAGTGTTTCATTTGTCAGACTTCGAAGACCAAGCACTGACACACTGTGACTAAACGAAGAAGAACTTTATACACAGTTGCGTTGTATGGGATATATAAAAGAAAAGAGATTTCTCTCACAGCCACATCCATCCATCTTCCAATCTGTGCAAGAGCCACATGGCTAGTCATTTAAGCTTGGCTAAAATGAGCAAAACCAGCTCTAAAGAAAGGGCAGAGTTAGGTAACTTGAGCCAGTGTGAATGGACTCATTGTTGCTTTGGCTTAATTAGGCATGACAAGCGAGGCGTGAACAGATTCCCATCATGAGGCCTCCTAAAATGCCCATTAGAATCAATGGGCCACACTCCAGTCAGACTTTCTGTCTACCAGCCAGTCAGCGTCTTGTCCCTTTAGTAGGACATAGGATATAGTTACAGTCACAGCTAACTCAAACAAGGCAACTCTATAGCTGCGGCCCTAACACCCTGGGTAATACAACTGACCCCACGTTTGAGGGGCGACGATGAGAGAGGTGGGGACCGGAGAAAGTGAGTGGTAGCTCGAGTTTAAGTGCCCCGAGAATGTGTGATAGTCTGTTTGCAGGAAAGTGTGTGTGAGACAGAGTGAGAGTGTCTGTCAACAAGCGTACGCCTGTCTGCTCGACAGAGAACTGTACCAGACAACAAATCCAGGCAGCCAGTGTGGCTGATAAACTGCAGGGATTAGCAGGCACTTCTGGAACCCAAGTGGCCCTATCAATACAGGACCGGGCTCATTGATCTGTTGTCTGGACGGGTGCTGGGGCTAATTCCTGGACCTTGGCTCTGAGTGCCTCTCACTAGGGAGGTGGGAGGTGGGTGGAGGTGGAGGTGGGGGTGAGACTGGCTGGCTACTGGTGGCGCCATCCGCAGACCCTGCTGGATTTGAGGGCTCAGTGTTTACCATACACCAGCTCAATAGTCCCATTACCGCAACATAGCTGATCTCAGCTCATCAGGAGTGAAAATAAGAAGTAATAATATGAAAATGTCACCTCAGCGTTGAATCACAAGCTGTTTAAATGAGCCCTGGTCAAGCAAGTTGTATCAGCTATTATGTGGATGCTGTATCCAATACAGCAATATACAAATAATTAGTTGTTTATGGAGTGGAGGATTATGGAGACAGATTTTGTTTAATGGGGCAGTGTGGATAAAGGATAAAAGCAATTGTGTCAGTTTGGAAAACACGCATCTATGTATATTTATTATCAGCATGGTCAAATCATATTTCTTTGTTAGCAAATGACCTAGTCGTGCCAGTCTGGTATGGACATTGCAGTGTGTTGACAAATGGAGCTTATCTTATATTCCACATTAGCACCTCCACATCGTCCCACTCTGATATGGCCATTGGAGGAAGGGAAGAAAGGAATTAAAGGACCAGCTTCATAAGTGTTCCAAAAGATGAGGTGTCGCTTGATGATTGTGAAAAGGACATTAGAAGAAGGAAAGGTAGGGCAAGGAGTCAAGACAATAAGGAGTTAGGCCAGGGGGAAAAAAATGACGTTCTTCCTGCAGGACAACTTCTGTAACATGCAGCATACGTTCTTATCTCAGTTCACGGAAATGGTACGTCTACTCCTCATTTCACATTTTTTAAAGAGCGGTGTGAGGGTAGTGATGGTAGCCTGAAGGATCCATCCTACATTTGGTCAAATTTGAGTTTCCCAAATTTGCACCAGCACAAAACCGTATGCGAGCAACACCAACACCCTCATGAGGAATTAGAATCTGAAACACGTATCTGATCCCTGCTAAGCCTACAGCTGCTAGAACAGGTTCACACTGACATGTGCCCAGACAATGGTAGAACAGGAGGTCTTGGCAATGACACCGGGTCAAGGCAGGGGCACAGCAGGAGCAGGCAGAAGGCCAATGTTCCAGAAGCCATGCAGTCTGATGCACGCAGAGCAGAGACTTTTAGATATTACAGAGCTGATGACGAAGGAAGACACGCTTTGGAAAGTGGCCAGGAGGACGTCAGTAAAGAGGAGCGCCACAGGAAAGGGTAGAAATAAGACTATAAATTGGTGCGAGGCTACAAAGACACTGGGGGCTGGGCTGCACTGGAACTGACAGACGGATGTGGCTTCAGACACATGAACGGTCTTGGACGCAACAGGACTGACTGAGGATCAGGTAGAGGCTAGAAGCATGCTTGGATGGCCAACAGGTCAGGGACTGGTTCGGAGTGGTGCAGAAGTAGCAGACAGCTCAGGAAGTGGAACGAGCTTTATGTGAGTAGGGAGAGTCACCTGTCCAAGACTAGGAACATGCTGGGTAGACACAAACTGCACTAAGAAATCCAAGACTCCTCCTCTCCACCAGGCACGGCACTGCTGTATGCCCTCAGAGCGTCTTCAGAAAGGTCTGTTGTGGTTGTAAGCCTGATCAGTTGGTCCCCGGTGTAAATAATGTGACAAGGAGTTTTTTGTGCAGCTCAGAGACAAAATGTACTGAATATGAAGAGTAGCACAGTGAAATGACGAACTAGAATATTCCCCACTAGCTTGCTGATTAAGTACGGTTAAAACTGTGACATGTACAAAAGGAGAATGGGTCAGAGAGATCGAGGGGAGTCTGCTCTGGGCTATAACATGGAGGTGAAAGACGGCCTGCTGACAAAGAGTTTCAGGTTACACACTGCAAATGAAAGCATTATTAGGAGTAAATCATTTATTTTCTGTCAGTTTGGGGTCAATGTCCTCTCGCTTTTTACTTGTCTGCAGTTGAGTTTGTAACATACGTTTTTAATACTTTAAAAGACAAACGTGCAAAGTAACACATCTGCATCTGAATCCACATCCATGCCGGAAAAGTCATATTTATGTGACATGTTGGCATTTTCCAAAATCTAAGTTTGGCAAAAGAACTCCTTATGTCTTTAGCAGACGTAGACATAAAAGTTTCCCTGTTGTATATTGCACTACATGTATTTATCTTTCAGGACTCTACAATCACTGGATCTTAGGAACAGCCAAAGTCTTTTGTTTCAACCCCCTCATTCCACCTTGTCTCCACCCCGCCCCGCTCTGCCTTTGTGGGTCATCTGCATCTCTCCATTGACTCTCATCTTTCAATCATCTCCCAAAAATCAACTCAAAATAACTTTTCACCTCCAAAATTCCTTCCAGAGACATCCGTTAGCCCACGGCGCCCTTCAGAGAGAAAACCCATTCATATTTGATTCATGTCTGAGCTGAAATGGCAGTAATGTCTCCTGTAATCCCAATGAGTGTAATCAGGCAGGCTTTTGATGGGTTAACGGTTGGACGCGCGCTCCACTAGCGAGTCAAGAGTGAGATTATATTTGGCAGCTGTGTCACATTTTTCTAAAAAGCTTTCTTTGATTTCCAGACAAAGAAGCTCTTGAAGTTCCATTGACATTCAGATCAATTTTCCCTTGCATTTTTATTTTTCGGGCAAGGAAATGAAAATGGCACAGCACATTATTGCTTTTATGTTGTACATTTTTTCATTTAAAGTTCATTAAAAAGCCTTTATTTAGATACATGAACCACTAAATGTATACATACACATGGGAGAAGTTTTGGTAGCACGAGATTTCTATTTTAATTCCTTTTTCACTTTCCTCTTCTTTTTTGTCCTGTATTAACTATTTATTGTGTCTCACGTGGGAAAAAAAAACACTAACTTAAATACCAACTAAAGGGGAAAAGTGGTTATTTTAAAGAAAATAATGAAGGTTAATACTTGGTCACCATACAGACATGTGTGAAACCCCATTTACTCCTATTTTTTATGACAAAACATAGCACAACAAAGCCTGAAGTTTGTTGGTTGTATTAGCCGAGCTGCGTAATCCTGCTCTTTATTCGGGAGGGTTTGCTCCACAACTCTGTTGTGTCATTTTAAAAGGGAGCCATTGCGATAGGTGAAAAAGGCCTATGATGACGGGGGGAGAAAAGGGAAAGGGTAGGGGGGGTAGTTCAACGCAGAAATGGCTTTAATGTGTCATGTAAACGCGACAAGTGTGACATCAGGCGAGGTTTGGATGGGCTAACCGTTGAAGTGCACTCCACTCACGCGTTAGGAGTGATATTACATTTGGCAGCCTTGTCACGATTTTCGTAAAAGCTTTTCTAGGATTTGCTGACAAAAAGGTGCTTCTGAGGCGCAGATGACATAGTACATCCATTTCTCTTTCCCTCTTCTGTTAGGGAGGGGAGCTTTCATAGTTTTCAGTGAAGCAAATCCACATTGATCCGGCATAGAGATCCATGGTAAATCAGAGAATTCGTTCCTTGGTTTTTCCTTTTCTGTGCAGACCTAATTTTCCACTGTCTTCTTTTGCTTTGAGCCAGGACATTTCAGCAGAATGATCAGTGTTGCTCCCGAAGCAACGCTCAAAGTTAAGGTTATTCTTTACAGATTGTTTCTCCAGTAAGTCCTTGGCACATCCTCATGTGCGTATGCATATGACTGCTCACGCACATGTTCACATTTTTGGGTACACGCAGTTTGCAGTGTGTCAGGGGCCCAGCATCCTCCTTAATCAGGCCTGACACCAGACTAGAGGCCCCGTGTGCCCTCCGCTACCCCTCACTAATTTTAACCTCAGCGGCAAGCATCCCTCCACTAAGGCTGACAGGGGCCAGACTGCTGATCCAATCAATGCACCCTGATGGCTAATCACTTCCAGAGCAGTGCCAAGCCTATTATTTCCCACCCAGGACCGGTGCAGGGCTCAGGTGAAATTGGCCAAGCTGAAAAAGAGAGGACAGGGTTCCTTCCTGTGGCTCACACATTTTTACACACACACACTCAGTGGGATTGTGACAGCTTAAGTGCAGTCACAAACACAGCCTCTGATGCTATCGTGTGTATTCACGTTTGCACACATGCACACTAAAGGGGAAATAAGGGATCGAGGGTAAACTAACTCAGGATGTCAGGGAGTGTGGGTCTTAAACGTACTTCCACAAGGGATCAAGTGACCTCTGATGATCAGTAGTTTTAGTCTTGGATATTCCCCCTCAAGTGCATTCATGGCCTTTATAATCATGCTCTTGGGGAAACATGACATCACTTTTCAGTGAGAAATGGAGGTTGGTTATTTTGTTTTGTCTTTTTTTTTTACTTTGAATGATAAAAGTCAACAATGCCTGGATGTCACAAGACACCGTGAGATTACCACAAGTCATCATTAGACCTTCCTTTGAAATGTTAGCTACCGAATTCACTGTGATCCTGAAAGCCGCAGCCAGCTGAACAGTGACTCGAGGACTTGAGAGTTCAGCCTCCCAACTCTTTTTCACCGTTCAAAATGACCTAGACTTGTCTCCATAGCTCATCCCTAATCAGATATGAATGGCTTGATCGCAGGAAGACCTAATGAGTTTGTTTTTCAGCTCCACGTGACCCATACATGATTGATGTGACTGACATCTGTAACATCTTGGGACTGCAAACATGGGTTAGGAAGAACTTTGCTGTGGCTCCCTCCCTCATTCTTCAGCTCGGTGATGAAGATATCGATGAAGAGTTATGTGATGTTTGTTTTCGTCCGAGGGCAGGACATATTTCATGGTGTTGAAGGTCAAAGGCTAGTCAAATGCTACGAGGCTAGGCGGAGAAATATGAGCCTTTAAAACTCTTTAAGTGATTCCCTCACTGTCTTAGCCTTGGGGTGATGTTTGACTTGTTTCAACACACACAGCAACGGATTCCTGAGTGTAACATATGGTCACAAACTGACGATGGGCATGAAAATTAGCACAACGTGCTTCTTCATCAAAAGCTTTTGTGAATTTTTTTCAAGTTTCTGAATGTGATAACATGAATCACATACATACAAATTTGACTGTCTTTTTGTTTTTTAAGAAATCACATGCACAGTATTTGTAGTTCAGGGTTGATTTAAAAAAAAAAATACATAAGTGTAATGTGTGCATACAGGATGCCTTGTGCCCACGTTGGCTCTTGTCCAATCCAACTCAGCTGAGTTCTTGGATGTGGATGAGATAACTGCTCAAGTGATCAGTGTATGAGAGGGATTTCATGTTGGTAAGAACCAACAAATGTCACCCAGCACCCTCACAACCCGTCAGTTGTTCACTTATGTTCTCAACAAAGGTCCTTGCGGTCAGGATTTTACACGTGATGATATAATTTATGTATGTGCATTTTGGGGCCATACAAGGGCATCTTGTGTGAGCATGAGCACAAAGAAGCGCAATTACTCTCTCTGCTCCTCTTTTTCTTTGGCTCACTTTCCCTTGCCGTGTCTGTTCTCTGTCTCCTTCACCTCATCACCTCTCATCGTCTCAGCGCGGCGAGCGCAAAAGAAGTCCATGGCGAGCATCCCGGTCTGATCTGTTTTACGTACCAGGTTCCTCCATGCGGTGTGTGTTTGGTGTCCTGTATGCACACATGGGAGGCAATGAATCAGTCAGAGAGGAGAAAAGAAGAGAGACGAGATTAGATATCTGTAATAGTGCAGCGTAGTTGACATGAGGTCTGGGTGAAAAGGCTGGATGTGTTCCATGGCAGACTTATCACACGCACACGTGCACACACACACACACGCGCGCACACACACACACACACACTTATCCCTGGAGTGTGCTCCTCCTTGTCAGCCAAGTGGTGCTATGCTTTGATCTTGACATTGTGGGTCAGGCCCAAGCCCCTATCTCTCGCTTTTTTCTGACTTCTGTCTCTCTTACACCTTTTCTCTCTTCCTCCCCCCTTCCATCTCTCTCTCTCTCTCTCTCTCTCTCTCCCTCTCTCTGGCTCGGTCTCCATCCCTCCAGCCGTCTGGATGGCTGGCTCGACAGCCTTGGGGTGTTTAGGTTCTGGAGGGTTCCCAATTTCCTCTTCTAATCATGACATCATCCTGCCTCAATAGGTTAAAGATGTGGCCAGGATATTCCCTGCTTCCTTGTTTTGCAGCCTCCCATCAAATTACGCACATTACATGTTGCAAGCCGCACCAACGGACTCTATTATTTTCCTGAAAAAGAACTGCCGGAGAAGGCGCGAATGTGGAAGGAATGCATGTTAAAGCTGTTTTGGTGAGGGTGAACATCATGTGTGGCTGGCCTCGGTATGTGAGCATGTTTATGGTTTTTGTATGATGCAGTGTAAGTTTAAGTGCAGCCCATAAAGTAATTCAATAGCGCCGTTCATCAGTAGTTTGGAGATTGCGTCTCAGTCTCAGACTTGATTAAAGACTAAGGCTGATTAGAGGTGAAGAGTAGTCGTGACCTGCCTGGCCTGTCAATAGCTGTTAACGTCACCTCGAGCAGCTCGGCTAATCACACCAAGAATCATCTGGCCTTCTCTTCCCTTCCCTTCTCCTCTCCTCTCCCCTTCTCTTCTCTTCCTCAAGCAATGAGAGAAGCCCAGATTACAGTCATACTCTTCATTTTCTGCCAGGCCCACATCTGCACTCAGCCATCGAGTACATAATGAACCAGAGTTCTGCAAACAATCCCCGGATAGTGTCAGCATTGCCATCACGAGTGTAGCTTCAGACACAGCAAATGGTCAAACCGAAGAAAACAAATCAAATCACCTTTTGTCCGTGAACATCACTGTCAAGTCTGAACACATAAAAGTATTTTGAGTATTGTAATTAAATCACTTCCCCCATTTTTCCCTTTTGTTTTCATTTGAGACAGCAGAATCTTTTTCTCCTTCAATAATTTTTGGAAAAATACATCTGTCCACTGACTCACATATTCATAGAAATTTAGTTAGTAAGTCTGTTTATTTTGCAGTGCATGTGTCTAGAGACACAGTTTTGAACAGAGGGTCAATGGTATCAATGAATCTCATTGTCACACAAGAACAGGGCTGAAGAAAGATGTATGAATCCTGTCGCTTAGTGAAACATACGTCACAGCCCTTAAAGGATAAGTCTGCATTTTTTTTTACACCGGCCTATTTGTATTCCATCGACATGTACGGTGCACTTTTGGCCGAGTCTTTAACAGTGACGCAGAGGCAGATGTTTGCCTTTGGACAAGTAATGAAAAACACTCTGAGGGACCGGAGGTGTGAAAGGTTTCGGAATTGTAACGCAAACGCAACACTGACGATGCTCAATTTAAATTTGGAGACACGAGTAAGGAATGTTCTTGGGTCACATGTGAACTGATTCCACTGTGCATTTCCAAACGTGTTTGCCGTTTAATTCACGTTGCATGTTTCTCTTAACCCCAACAAGATGTTTCCTTTTACCCAAATCCAACAAAATGCAAACAATACCATGGTCTCTTCAGCAAACGCTGGGTCTCCTTTTACATAATATTGGGAATGTTTCATTCTGTGGACTTTCTGCACCTTTGTACAGATTCATCTTGTCTCTGACACACCACTGATGACCAGCATTCTTTCAGGAGATATCCCCTTACTGTACATTTGATTGTGGTCAACAGCCAAACTCAGGTGTTGGGATGGAAGCATCTGTACGACAGCCTCTGCATTCCCCATGTCCCTGCACTCATTCATCCATTTGTTTCCCCTCACTCGCACCTATAACATGCTTATTCAGTAAAAGTTTACAGCGCTCAGGAGACACCAGATGCAAGCACTTTTCGAGATGTGTTCCCTTTCAATATTGCCCAGAACAGATGTACTATATCCTGTCTGTGCAATCCTCCTGTCATTAGTCTTCTAACAGTTCTGCAGCTTGTGGAAATGCTACTGCATTAGAAGGTATTCATCACCAAGGGTAAGGACAATATCTACTTGCATTTAAAGAAAGGCAGCACAATTATCCCAACAATTTTACCTTGTAGTAGTTTGCCGTTATAGTATTTTGTGGTTTCTCGTATTTTATTCATTGGCCTAGTTGTAGAGCTTTTAAATAAAAACTCCATCCCTGTTGCAATAAAAACCTAAGCCTGGGAGCTGAGTGCACTTGCTGACACAGCTTTCTCCTTTGGGTTGCCTTTGCAGTTTCAGTCAAAGTCTTCATTGCCGCATTTCTGTTGTCAAGATGTGACAGGACGGAACATACGACGATGGGAGTCATTGTAACAGGACAGTCTGTGACAATCCCGTGTTCCTTTCCACCTGTTCCTCCATCAGCTAACACGTACACGGCTTGTGGGTTCGAATTAAAGGAACGTTTTATTCCCCACGTCTCCCCAGAAACTTGAACTATCAATTTTAAGTCCATAGATTTAAGCCTTAAAAAGACCTGGACATCCTCTCCAAACCTTCAGTCTCTCTCCTGAGCATCTTCAGCAGCCAATATAAGCCACTGTCCAATATGTCCATCCAAGAATGCAAATTATAAATCACAGAAAATGGAGCAAAACACATGCCGGCTTCTAACTGGAGGAGAATATTCACCACACCTGTCCAGTATTATCATTCGTCCGAATTAATCTTTTTAGCATTGTCTTTTATTTTATCAGGATGTTTTAAATCGGACATAATTGATTTTTGCACACATTGATGTGATCCATTTCTCCTGGTTTACAAATGAATCTGAATGAGTCTCCATTTTTTTCATGAAGGGGAGAATAAATCAGTGTACCAATGTTTCTCTTGACTTTGAAGCTCTTAATCACAGGCAATTTGTGGAGAGGAACAATTGTTGCTCTGACTATTAGCCAATAATCTAAATCTGATTAGCACTGGTAGAGTGCTGTACTCAACATGTGATTTAAGCACCAGTGTGCAGTTGATCATTTTTGTCCAGTGTGGCCCTGGAGACATCAGCTACCACATAAGCTGCTTTCAGTACTTTGATTGGGGTTTTTTGGTTTTTTTTTGTACAGTTCTTTTTTACTGTCTGTGGACAGATTTTATCTCATTAGTAGCATCCCAACTGCAGTTCAGAACATGATCTAGTTCAAACATGGTTCAAAAATGTGGCCAGAGCAGAGTAAAAGCACCAGTGATCATTGGTTCAAGGTTAAAGAAGGGGCGATTCTTTTACACACACATGCTGGGCTCACATGAATAGTTCTTCATATCACCTTCAAAACAATGGGCCGACAACAGGGAAAAATGAGTCAATTACAACAAAGTTGTAACATTTGAAGAGGGTAAAAAAAAGAGGAGAGGGTGTCTATGGAAACTTAGCACTGTACCATTTATTAGGCAGGCCAGAATACAGCCTGAGTGTGTTTTACATTAGGGAATAAGAGAGTGATACTGTGCTTGAACCTGGCATGTAGTAACCTTTATGGTGGTATGAGAGGGGGTTGAAGTCAAACTCTCACAGCCGTTTTTAATTCCTAGGACTTTTTCATACTAGCTCGAGCTGGCTCTCTGGAGATGAGGCGGTTCTCACGACTGTGGTGAAAAATGTCGGTCACTGATGGCACATGCGAAGAAAAACACGCCCACGGCAATCGTGCGAAGACGTTCTCCTGATTTCCTAAAGTCTGTGCAAAGTGGTGGGCGAACGGCGTTTTGTTTGCTAACCAGCTAGCATGTGTACTCGTGAACTTACGAGAATACATCCTGTTTTATTTGCAAAATGAGAAAGGTGGGAGAGGTGGGGAAGTGGATTCCTCCGAGCCTGCTGGTCTTAGTCAGTGCGGCTGTAGACAGCTGGGCGCCCACTACAGTTAAGATCAGAGGCCTTGATAACCTGGGTCCTGATTTATGGAGAGCAAGCAGCCTCCGCAATCACCTAATTAGGTAGAGAACGCAGAGTGTTTACATGTTTATTAGATAGCCAAAAGCAGCTGGGGAGACTATTTTCCTTTATCTCTCTTTCTCTCTCCCGGTTTCTCTGTCTGTCTGTCTTGTTGTGACATCGCAGCAATTCACACTGAACTGTGTGATTACTTGTTTTAATCGCACAGAAGCTCTCAGTTACCATGGCACCGAACAGGGCGCCCTCCTGTCTCCACCCTCCGCCGAAGAAGTGCGCTCTTCAACAACGGTCCACAGCACATTCGCCACAGCTATGGCTGATAACGCCATTACAGACACATCAGAATTGCGTGTCAGGTGTGTCATTAGGAAAATACAAAGCTTTCTTGGAGAATTTACGTAGGCTTGTGTAGATTCTAAACCGTTATATGTCGAGACCAACAAGGTGAGTGAGCATGAACAGTAGCCATCCAACAACTCAGGGCTAAAGTAATGAGAATATGGAGGCTGGGCTCCACCTTCGAGAGAAGATGAGGGGTCAGACATCTGAGTGGAGTTTGGCTTTGACATCTTTTGCTGGAGCTGTTCCGACCACATCAAAGTGGTAGGAGGCTCTGGGGTAGACCATCAAAACACTGGAGGGATGATAAACCTCCTATTGCTGAGCCCTGTCTCCTGTGTCAAAGCTAGCGCTTGGGACGGCCGTCTGACTGCAGCGACCAACCAGAGGACGGCGCTCTGCGATGTCACATGTTTAAAACCAGCTCGATGGAAGTGGCACTAAAAAAAAAAAATAAAAATATGAGGTACCAGATTCTGTCCAATGGAAACACAAAAAAGCGGGAAAGAGTTATGCCAAGTCAAGATAAGTGGGAGAACCAGGATTGTATTAAGTCAGAGGCCATTAGTGCATACTCTTAGATACTACAAGTACATAATCTATAAATAATTAATAGAGCTGATTATTTTGTGTTTTATAGGCACTCCTGAATGTATGAATACACACTTGTATGTCTATCCACATCTATAGACATTTTCAAAAAGCAGTGTTACGTTCATGGACGTTGAGTGAAATGCTGACTTATGTCTTGAACCCTGAAGAAGAAAAAGCAGCGGTACCTCCATCGTGTGCACAGCGACCTCTCTTTCAACAATACTCTCCGGGTGACAGTGATAAATGGGAAACTATCACCCCTGTACGCACACGCACAGAAACACAAGCACAAAATAACAAACTTTCACATCAGCATCTTTGTAATCCCTCAGCACCTGGGAAAAACTCTTTGGCAGGCAATGCTGTTGAAAAAGTTAATGCACAACAGACCGCTTGCTTACTCTGCCTCTCCGTCTGTCTCTCTCACTTTCTCCATTTGCCTTGTAAAACCTTTCACAAATGAAATACGTTTTCCATTGGTGGGGGGTGTTGTAATTATTGTTTTTGCTCGAGGAACACTGGTTTTTGAAGCTTGTCTTTCAGCTAAACAGGATGTCTGCTGCTACTCGGTTCCTATGAGCCACTGGCCGGCGTCGAGGCTCTGCCCACTCCCTAACCGTTCTTGAATTGACTCCCTACATCGCGCTCCTTCAAGTACGTTTGTGACCTGCCAGCGTTTCCTCTAGAAAGACAGAGCGACTTCTGCCTTCCTTCTCCTCCACCGCCGCCAACCGGCCGATGACTCTTCCAACCAAACGCAACTCCAACAAGTCACTGATTTCAATACAATTACCTCCCGCTCCCTTCCTGCACTTGGCTGGGTGCAAGTGTCGCCCGTCTGCCTCCCATTGTGCGCTAATTTTAGGCCCATTATTTGCTGTAACAAATGTGCCATGGGTAGAGTCACTTTCACATTAATAGTTTGCACCCTGAGGGGAAGTCGTCCCCCTCATCACGGATCAAAGGTCTCCGCTATTGTATCGAACTTCCTGTTTCCTTTTTTAGTCACTCTGTGTTGTTTTTTCGCACTCTCTCGGCCTGGGCCACTGAAATCCAGCGGTTCAGGGTGATTTAGATGCTGCATATTTGACTGAGTGTGACAGTCATGGGAAGAGGCCTTTTAACCATCTTAGTGATCGTCGGAAGTGATTTGTGAGACTCGGAGAAGAACAGAGACGATGGCTAAAGTGAAAGCTCATGCTCTTGATATCGTGTGTCCAGACATGGAAGCCGAAATCTGGATTCCATTGTTGCACTGTCAGCAGAGGTCTCCGAATTTGATAAAATGCCTTGTCACCTTTCTCCGGTTCAAATCCCACAGGAGGTTAAATGATGAACCGCAAGGTGAGATTGGTCTCTTCAAAATAGATCCTTTCAAAGTAAAAGCAGCTATGTCAGGCTCTTGATCATCTTTTCATAACCTTACACCGCCACAACGGGAGGTTGATGCCGCACCGCACGTCATTTTTCATTGCAATGGTTTTGGCCTCTCTGGTATGTTACCAGCCAGTGAGTTACTGCTGCGTATCAAAGGAAGCTGTACAAAGTAAGGCAACCTCATGTCACCAGTGTAAACAACCAACTCATCTAACACAAATCACGTTTGTAAGGAAAATGTTGAAAACATTCAACACAAATCCTTTCATATTATCATCTTATTTATCAGATAAAATAGCAGACAACATGGAGCGCCACTGACGACAATTATTATACACATCTGAGGTGCAATGGGGGATAGTGTTTCCAAACGGGGCTTAAAAATCATTTGTACAAATAGAGGACCGCATTCCTTTCTAACTTACAGAATATCAGTTCCTGGTGACTTCCGTATTTGAAGCCAAAAGCTACCGACGACTGATTTACTAAATCTGGTTCAAGCCAAAATATATTTGCTGGTGTTGTCACCATCCATCAGCAACTTCAGCTACAAGGATTAGGATATATCCTGTTTCCCCGACACACGAGTGAAATTTATTGAGCAAAGTTTCCGAGTAAGCGGTGCACAACTCGGCCTTTCAAGTCGCCCACTTCTCTTGTCTCTAATTTTGGTTGGCTTTGCTTGTGACTCCTCTGTGGACAAAACAAATGAGGACTGTCTCTGCACGCACTCCCAATTATAAGAATGTGAAAACGTGCAAGCAGCCATCGCTGACCTTACAAGTTCACAGATGTGCTTTTATAAGCACAGAGTTTCCTACATGGCGCAGCGAGGAAATATTTGAGGTATTATGAGTCCGCTGATCCTGTAATTACGGCCACACAGAAGGTGAAAGAGACTGTTGATTTCTGAGGGGATGATGATGTGGGTTAGAGGGATCGTCGCGCTGTGGCCAGTACTGCGGCTATGGGAGTGTGTCATCATCTGCCATGTGATGTGTCTGTGCAGAATGTCCCCTGTGGGACTGAACCCTGAAGAGTTGACAAATGAGCGGTTCACTCATGATACTGTAGGTCGAACGTTCCCCTCCCAGCAGTCATCGCTGAGGATTTTACAGAAACTGTGAAGCCGACCACAGTTAACTTGTGGGAAAAGTGTTCTTTAATCAGTGTTAAACAGAAGGAAGCTGAATTGTTAGTCTTCAGGTAAAATGTTATTTTTCATCATTTGACTTCGGGTGTAGATGGCTGCTTGTAAGTTTTATTATTATAGTAATGTAACCTTATACAATAAATAACTAAAAGAACTTTTCAAATGAAGCAAAATAAGGTTAGGACCATGCAATACATGGAGAAAAAAATATAGGGATTGAAGTTCAAGTAAGAGGGATTATGAGGAACAGAAGCAGCTGGAATCTAGGGAGCAAGGCAGCAAGGAGCCAGGCAGCAAGGAGAGGACAGGTGACTGCACTCAGACATCAGACCTCATCTGGTCTGCTAACTTTCTTAATGACTATTATAGTCCCTGACAAACACACAATGCACATGAAAGTTACACACGGAACTAGAAATATGAGCCACAAATATATTTAAATACAAAAAAAAAAAAAAAAACAGGATCAGTATTACGACGGCCAAAGACGTGTGTCAGTATAAATTAATCCTGGGTTGATGTTGCTCAGGGAAACAGTCTGTGTAAGGTGCTGGAAGAACCTGGCGAGACATGAACGACTGGAACAAAAGATTCATGGAAACAGGCTGAGGACCAGGATACGTCGACAAATATCTCCCCAAGGTTTATTAAGTACTTGTGATTCTGATTCTGACCCACAAAGAACTGTTCTGCTGCTCCTTGGCCACAAGTCAAGACGACAAGAACGATTTAGCACAATATAAGGAAATCACTGAAAAGATTCAAGCTAATTTGAAAACAGCAAATTCAACTACATTTCATCCACCCGAACTTCACCCATTCATATGGGTGAAGTTCAGTTTTTTCTATGCATGTGTTGGAACCCTGCACATCCTTCTCTGTTTCGCCACCATAATCAGTTGTCAGTCATCACCACACCGGACTCGGCCTGAAACAATCAATCACAGTCAAATTTACTTTTTTTTCTTTTTTTAAAGTTCAGGGGTCTGACGGACACACGCAGACTGGGAACAATATCTCTGAGCATCTGTATGTCACAGAGTCATGGGGCATGTTACGAAGAAGCGAGATTTAAAGGCGGTGGGGGTTAGCGCTCCGTGTAGCTGAGCAGGCTGAAGGGGGGCAGGTCATGGTGCCTTCAGGCAGGTGGGGGTGGGCTTGGGAGTTAATTGGTAGTTTGTGGCTTGATGCTGAACAGTGGTGACAAGTCTGTGTGGCCAGACTCAGTGAGTCCCTGCTGCATGTTCACAGTGTTGCAGGGCATCACGGCAGCTGTCACAGCTCACCAGGCTGGAGAAATGTGGACGGAGGATGGGAGAAGCAGACGAAAAGATGGATTAACTCTTCTTTCAGCGGAACATAAACCAAACTATCACTGACCCCGTACAGTTTCTACATGAAAGTGTCCAGCTCGCTGTGCGGGTTTCTTTTTCACAGTGGCCTGATGAGAGAGGGGAGACATGACTTCTTTCAGAGCCAGTTGTAAGTGGGAGAAGGAGACATGACGCTGGGGTGACTCAGAGGCCCTGCTTCTAATTGTAGCCCAAGGAAAGTATTGTAGCTGGGGTGCAGGTCACCCCGGGCCCCAGGAAGGTTACTCTGGCCCTCTTAAACCTGTTGTTGCCTGGCGCTCACATAAAAATTACACCTCGTAAATATGGACAGCTCTGGAGTGACTGAGGCAGGACAGGGTCGGTTCCTTCTCTGAACCCTGCCCTTTAAACTCGCAGTCACCTTGATCCTACTGCCAACTGCCTGTTAGCTTGTTCGCTTACAAACTGCGTGGAAAAGGTGACAAGCAGCGACCGACTTACGGGCTTTTCTTTGTGTTAGGTAGTTTTTGACACCTCATCTCGCTGTTAAGTGGCACAGGACCAAATCTCCTGTGACCCGTGTGCATAATGTGTTTCTGTAGGAAGATGAAAAGACCTGCCTGTGACCCAAAGCTCTGATAGTTGTACGCAGAAATATTGGACATGTTCATTCTAATATAGTGTAGCCTTTGTGTGATATTTAAAGGAATAATGGAGAATAGAATCAAATACACGTCACTTCAGGGGACTGAGTAAATACCTCCTCGGGGTGTCCATTTGCTGTCTGTTCAGTGTGTGTTGAAGCTGGTGTTCAAATGCAGTCCTGCCTCTGTAAAAGAGGAGAGTGAAGGTCAGAAAGTGTCATGAACCGAGACACATGGCAGCCAGTCAGCAGCAGCGGTTCCTTCACGATTCTGAACAAACACTTCTGTTGCGTCTCTTCTACCGCCCTCCACCAGAGGAACCGTGTGAAAACAATGTAAGCTGAGATAACAGCCTGCCTTCTCAGTAAATAAATCATTTCACTTTCAAACAGCGATTGGAAACAATGAGAACATTCGTTGGTTTGTGCTCACGTGACATCTGTGACCATCCCATTAGCACACGGGACCAGCAGCATGTCTGACGTTTTGCAAAGTTCAGCCATTCAAAGTCTAAAAGCATCTCACCTCAACAATTACCAGGAACTCACCAAAAGAAAGGGTGGAGAGCCCAAACAGAACTGTGGGGAGCTAGCAGGGCTACAAGCTAACAAGCTAAGAGTGATGCTAACATTAAAGAAGCTAGCAGGCCGCAAACTGCACTGGAGCTACAACAACCGTGTCATTCACTGGCCTGGAAACGCCTGTATTGTTGCTGATTATTTTTATGTAATATTTAAAGCTGTAAAGCTGCAAACACACTTCTTTTTCAGACCATACTGCATTCTGCTTCTGTAGCTCAGTTGTATCACATATATTTATACTGTGCTCTAACTGCATTCACTAATGGTCGCTAATGTTGGATTTTGCTCATATTGAATCCAATTTATTCTGCTGTAACTCACCATGAAATATTTGGTCTGTCGATCAGCTCGTTGTCATGTGTTTGTACACTGCCTGCGGCAAAAAAAAAAAACAAAAAACTCCTTTGTCTTTAAGGTGAGTAATGGGGACACAAAGGCATTGCAACCTTTGTCTGTTTGATATTGTTTTGGAAAGTGTTTATTCTCATCAACAGGAGCCTCATTACACTGTCCCTCTCTGCCCATTTCTCCTTCTTTGGTTTCCAGGGACCAATGTGGGAACAATGGATGTACAATTAACATGAACCAGGCATTGGAGAGCAAGCGTTTGATGTTCCTGTTGAGTGGCCTCCTCGCTGAGGGTAGGAAAGCAAATGGTTGGCTGTGTTCAGGCTTTATGTGTTTTCCTTTCTCTCTGGGGCAATGGCTCCCAGAAAATTAAAATTCAGGCCATAAATAAGCTGATGGCAGCTGCAATATGCCAGAAATAATGTTTGCAAAGCCAAGGCCCCTCATTATCTCCCTAAGGCCCAAAGTAGGAAGATGGAGAGTGGTCAAAAAAAAAAAGAGGAAAAAATGCTTTTAGCCTCCTACTCACCTTTTCTCTGCTGCTTTTCCCTCTCATTCACTCATGTGGCACTTCCTCTTCCCACCAATGTGGGCGGAGCTTCACTGATAAAGTCACGGTACGCGATGAGAGGCTGCAACATGTCAAGGCAACATGTTGGACTACGAGAATCAATCAGAAGACCAGTAAGGGAATTGTTTTGCTATTGAAGTGGCCCACACTTTTTATTTATACAGGTTTAACTGCTACAGAGCTTTTTACAAATACACAACACTACTTACACTTTGGTGGTATGTAGTTTGATTGCAGTATTTGGCTCTGTAAGTATTCCAGGTTTACTTTTTCAGCTGCTTCCGTCTGTCAGGATGTAACAGCAAAGGGTGTAACGTGTGTAACCCAACATGTTTTAACACTGTTGTCATTCATCTAAACAAAAATTTCTATTAAAATAACAGAAACAATTATAGTTTGAAGCAAAGTGAATCCGGTTGCATGATTATCTTTAAAAAATATGTACAATATATATTTTACTGTTCTTTTTAATATCTGTAAATAATGTAGGTCTCTGTTATATAACCAAAGGTGCAAAATAGCTATGTTTGTCTAGTAATGAGATGGAAAAAGCTATTTTTGTATGTTAATCATGTAATCTTTATCAAACATAAGTCAGGCTAAGACAACTGGTCAGTTTGAGTCAGAGGACACAGACCACCTCAATGTCTGACTCAATGCATTTCCAATGATCTACCACCCATTATACAGACATACATTAGCTTAGCTTGATACGTAAATGTTTGTTGCCATGGTGACATATCAGCTCAGCCCCAATAAAACTATTGTGATGATGTTAAGACGCAAAGTTGCATTTATTGTAAATACATTAATTTAATGTTAAACACTGGATTCTCTTCCCTCATCAGACCTGTACCTGGATTTTATTCATTCATTCATTTTTCAATCTATATCCACTCCAGATGTTGAGGTCAAAAAATTGTCACTTCATTTTCAAATGAACAAGCCCCATTTGGCCATGATGGAAATTCCTGGATAAGAGAACAGTAAGCCTGCTAGTTACCTGTACTCAGCTTTCCATGTGAAACTGCTGGTCTCCTATTTTTGGAGGTTGTCCAGAGACATCACAAAGGCCTTAAAAAAAAGGATTCCATCCACTGAAGTTGTACGGCCACATAAATCGAATGGACATGAACAATGCAGCCAATTCATCTTTAAACATGGTCAGGAAGGACATTCAATTGCATCCACGCTTTGTGTCTCCACAATGGCCAAACCTGGAAAAGAAAAAAAATGAGGGCCATGAATTGATTTCAGTTTGCTGCCCTGGCAACTGGGGAAGTGAGCGGTAACATTAACATGGAAAGGAATGGGAAGCAAGTTCACTGGCCCTATTTTTACCATCAACGATTTGCAGTGACCACCAATGTAAACACTTGTGGTGAAATTAGTATTTAGCTTATTAAAGGGCTCTGACAAAAAGAGCTGCTCTGGAAATATGGAAAATAGCACACACTTCTATTCGTATCAATGTGGCAGCTGCGTGCTGACTGCGTCCCAGGTTTGAGCTGCAGCAACAATGAGAGGATGCGATTCGGGCGCATCTTGAAAATATAGGAGCACACGAGTGTTCACAGACGAACTCGTAGCAAATACACCCTCATACACATACCCAAATCAAGACTCAGACGTAATGTAGTGTAGACTTTCAGCAGAATGGTGGCAGGTGCTTGGTCTAAATTCTGTTGTAACGTCGGAGTCTTTGATCAGTGGGGCTGCTGATGGAGAACAGTGAGGGTCAGAGTGTGTTTTCATAAAAGATGAAGAAAGGACGTGGCCGGCGTGTCATATAAAAGTGGTTGCTTTGTTGGGGGAGCGGATTGGAGGAAATGTGAAGTGTGCAGTAATGAGGGAGTTAAACCTTCTCCAGGCAAAGCAGAAGCAAATGTGCGAGTCAGCTCTCTGATACAAAAGAGGCCGAATGTGGCGAATCGGAAGTAGCAATGAGATTCGTACATACAGGCTTTCAAAGCTGTCCACGACAAATGGACCAATGGTGACAGAAAATCAAAGTGTGCAATTGAATTTCCTTTCCTAATGTGACATTTCCCAACACATGGACTACTGAACGCTTAACAATTGTAGTTTTGATGACATATTATATCATATATTACATATATTATTATTGTTGTGTATTATTAATGTTCAAATTATGAGTTTAAGAAATAATAAGATACATTTTTACATTTCTGTTAATTATATTTACAGAAACTGTCGATAAAACCCTGAAGTCTTTCAGGTTCGTGTTCTCCTGCAACCCAGTATGTTTTTATGAACCTGAGCTGCAAAAAAAAGCGGATGAGAATATTTTAAAATCATCAAAGCCCCAATAAGAGAGGTTGACAGAGGTGGAAGTAGTGACATCTTTTGTTACGTCACCCTCTCAATCTTTTTGAGGTCGATTCCTCTTAAGTGTGTCTAAGGCTTTCCATTTGGCTGTCACTTTAGATCTGGTTCCTATCCTCCAAGAACTCGTTGTCCTCCTGACGGCTAATGGAAGCTGTGTGGAGGTGTGTCAGTCAGATGGCGTGACCGGCTGAGGTGTCAGCATGGAGGAGGACGCTCAGGTGATGGCTGGAAGGACCACGGGCAAAGGAGGAGGAGGAGGAGGAGATGTCTCAGTGACTAGAACCAAAATAACAACTCACTGCGGGTTACTGAGGGTTGTGATTCAGCCTTGTTATTGAGGTATTTTCCTCAAGTCCACAAACATTGGCTTTTGCACGTAAAATGCCTGCCAGACACAGCGGTTTCGCTGCAGTTGTTGTTGGTCTGTCCACTTTGTGGAAACAGAGATATTAGTAGTCGATGCAGTAGTTTGACTGTGCACAACACAACAAACTCAATAAGCCTGTTTGTGATAAAAAAGGATAAAGAGAAGTGGTCAGATTTACCATCGGTGCCTAAAACACATTGACTGGCTTCCAAAATACTTTGGATAGGATGTGTTGAAACGGATGTTAGTCATGCAGTTGCATGCGTCCTGCAGCAGAGCTCCACTCGCAGAGGGAGAGGGGATAAATCACATGTCAAATGCCAATATGCCATCAGACAAATCTCTCAGCCTGATGAAACACAAGAGCAATCAGATTTGGGGACGTTGTTTGGGAGTGGGAGTTCTCGGGGAGTTAGTGTTGGGCGATGATATGAGCAGAAGGGACAGAACAAGGAGCGCTTTCTCCTGACTGGCAGGCAGACCGTCCAAACCAGGCTGTTGTCTGATGGGTCGGGTG
>CAAKHB010007056.1:64206-74676 GCA_901007665.1 Aeoliscus strigatus
TGACCCATGCGTCATTAGCTTTGTCCCTGATCGTACAAGCAATCAACTGGCCTGAAGTAGCTGAGATCGGCTGTGACCATCAGCTGGGTCAAAATGTTCTTCTCAGAGAAACAGGACACGAGTTCATCTCTGCAGTATACTCTTAATGTTGTTTTGGAACCACTTTAGTCCCTTTGGATGTGATTTTAGAAATGAGAAGTTGGAGAAGAGATATTAAGATTTACGCCATTTGACGTCAGTGTAATAAAAGGCTCATCTTTCATCTCACACTGCATTTTATATCACAGTATGATTATATGCAAACATATTTATACCCTTCTTTTGGACTGTCTTAAACCATAATTTACTGTTTCAGAATTTATTGTCATAAATAAATGTGCAGTGCCTAATAATTAATCAGAATTAAATATGTCTACATACCGGAGGTCATGGCTGAAGAGGAGGTTGTGGGCTGGTGGAAACGCAGCTGTTGGGTTTTTTTTTATAAAAAAAAAAAAAATTAAAAAAAAAAATCAACAAAATTAATAATGAGCTGCAGAAGATGAACCAGCTCAGTTTTAAATTAAAAAGTTAGTTACACAGAATTGAACTGAATCATGACTGAATGAATGAATTAGCTCCATCCATCAAAAAAAAAAAAAAAAAACTGCACAAAATGTTCTGACCTTGGATTTAATGAAATCAACCCACTACATATATGTCAAAAATAATTTCGAAAAAATGACTGAATTTCTCTGAATGAGAGGTTCAAATAAGCATTCCCCTGAGTCACAATGCTTTCGACCGACTCCTCTGTGGTTCCTGCTCCACCCATCCATCAGGCTTCATCACATTCAGCCTTGTAGGTTTTGCTGCTGCCAGAAAAAAGAAAAAACTAAAAAAAAAAAAAAAAAGCCCATAGTCCATAGTATAAAAACACACAGGGAACATGTCATCATTTTCCAGAATTTTAATAATTTACTAAAAAATAGTGTAAAAGTAACAGATATCTCCCACTAACGTGGATCTGTTTGATATTCAAAGGGATGACAGATGTAACAAATCTTTGCAAACGCGCCGTTGTCTGTACAGACTTTGTACACTCAACTGGCAGTTTACCACTTGGCTGTAAGTAAATGACGTCTGTTCTGTATACTGTATATCAAAAAAGCTCACAGCAAAACAAAAGATATGAATCACTTAAAAGTAAACCGACCAGCATGAAATGTACAGCTTTAAGAAACTCCAAAAGACACGGCTGAAAAGTGTATATACAAACATGCTAGGAACCCAACAAATAATCGACTGAGGGAACCGACAGGCCTTTTCGACGCTTTGCTTGACATCATTTTGGAGAGTAAATGAAATAAAACGTCGTTCTTAAATATCTAATAACTCCGCAACGCTCAAATACCGTGATCTATTGCCTATTTCAAGTCTTCTTTTTTTCTTAAAAGGAGGAACATTTTTATAAATATACAGTATACTGTATCTCCTGCATCAATTCGTTTAATTTAAACTCATTAAATAAAAAGGAAAAATGTTCAGTATCTGTAGAAAAAGCATTTTCTTTGAGAAATGTGTCCACTTCTAAAGAGATCATTAAGTGCCTGCTTGGAAGAGGTAATATATATTTATGTATATACGTATAGATATCAAATTCTATAACATGATATAATTTGTATAAATATGGCATCTTTACAATTGCATTAAAATCACAAATTTTATTTCAGATCCCAGCGACAATTAACAGTCAGATGGGAAAAAGGCCTTTTTTTTTAAGTATCTCATTTTCTTCTTTTAAATACTAAAAAATAAGTCTCAATTCTTTGCAAATGTCTTACATTATAAACAACACATCTGCCTTGACTGGTCAAACATTTTCCATCGTGTTCATATCTACAACACTTTGGAAAGTGAGGAAAAAGTGCCATTATCAGAAGGTCCCCACTTGAATAAAATGAGGATGTAAAGGTTTCATTGACCTTCTGAAGTCCCAGGAAGAGTGCAGTACTATACAAAACTGTAAAAACATGATTGATGTAACAATGCCACAAGTCTGCGTGGGCATGCAATGTTGCTGGTTGCACAATATAGAGTCATGGGGTTCTGCACGATGTACCTTTTTACAGGTGAGGGCGTAAAGAGACTTCAGCTTCTCTGTAAAAGTCCACAGATGCTTCAAATGCCGCTTGTGGGACGTGATACCGTTACCAGAAAGCTGTGATATGTCAGTAAAATGGCCATCGTAGGACAGATCCACGTGTTTCTCCGTTGGAAAGCACCATAGCTGGCATAGAACCAGTTCCACGCTGGGTTCGCATGGAGTTTGTTCGCTCTACATAGTCAGTACATTCCAGGCTGTGACCTCCTCCGGCCCCTTGTCTGGCCATGAAATCCACGTCTGCCCAGGACAAGAGAGGAGCTCCGGCACTTTCTGTTGCCCAGATGAGGACGCGTATAGGCACAGATGAAATGAAGGTAAAGTCAGATTTATTCGTGACACTAAAGCATGTTCAGGATGGCGTTGTACATTTGGATCAGTACGGCCAAATGGACGGGCAGGCAGGACTGGCGGTCTTGGGAGGCAGGTGTACACGTGAGCCAGGAGAGGGCGTTGTACTGCTCCAATACGAACCTGTGATGGAAACAAGTGTTGGATATTTCAAACAACTTTCTGCAGCATACAAAGGTTCCATCATTAGCACCTATTGGTAGTTGTTTCTAGATCGTTTGTGGTGTGTGTAAGAACCACAACAGAAGTACTCAGACCTGTCGGGAAAAATAATGTAATAATATTATAAAATAATAATACAATATAATAATATAATAATATCATAATACTTTAGTGAGCCCGTGAGGAAAATTCATGCTACGGCAGCTGAATAGCTAGCTGAAAGAGCTACAAAGAGAAGAGAAAGAACACAGAAATTAGCAAGTCTAAAAGAGACTTTAACTAAAAATGAAACATATTTACAAATAGCATTAAAGTTAAAAAGGGTCAGTATAGAGATGTGCAGTTGTACAAATGATTAAGTGCATTTTTTAAAATGAAGAGAATAAATACAGAGTATGTACAGTCCCAATGAGCAGTGATAGTAAACAATGAAGAATCCTCTGCGATGACTCGTATTTACCTGAGCACATCGGAGGTGGTCTTGGAGTCTAAAGGGTGAGGCGTCCTCTTCGTCTTGTCTGACACCAGCTCCTCTGACTGCACCATGGAGATGTGGTGGTGGAGGGAGGCCTGGAGAGGAGAAGTAAATGTTTACGTCTGCGGGAGCGCCTCGCTGACACACGTGCCTACACGCAGCCATTCCTGTACCTTGAGGAATAGTGGACACTGGCTCTCGGCCTGCGGGCACGACGCCCAGAACCAGTGAGGAAGTCCGTTTGCTTGCGCAGTGGAGACGTAGTAGCCTAAAGCCAGCGGCTGCTGCTTCAGCTCCTCCGGTGGACTGTCTCTGGACAACAAGCGCTCCCCCTGGCTCTGTCCAGGAGGGAAAAGGCCAGAAATGAGAGGTCTGATGGGATCTAACAAATCCTGGACAAAGCCGAGATGACGCATCACCCATGTACAGTGATAGAAATAAATGGAAGTCAACTGGTAGCAGATGAAAAATGATCCTGAATCTATGGTGTTGTTGTTGTTGTTTTGGTTTTTGTTTTTTTTAAATCCAAGTGACTGGTCCCTGCCACCTCACCCTGGTGTGTTGGAAATGCGAGCCCATCCCCATCCCAGACGGAGAGCCAGGCGAGGGCACAGGAGAGGTGTTGGGTGAAGGATGGAGGTTCCCTGTGATCAGCATCATGTCATGGCCGATGTCATTCTCCAGTTCATCAGGAAAGGGCAGGTCAAACATGTCGTCTAGACGACGCCGAGACAGAAACAAAGAACATCAGACCTGACTGTTTCAGTCATTTACACGTCAGTTGTACACGGTGGGAACTCTGATCTGAAGTAACTGTATGGTCAGGAACGTATTCTGCTGTACAAGCACAATGTGTTCAACATCCACTTTACACTGAAGACTACTCGACGAATGTTCTGTGACAAAGATGCCACCTGTTGGTGCAAAAGAGGAACTGACTCAAACCAAGAACTAAATCCAACAGTACGTTGACAGCAGGTTTCTTTCAGGGTGTAGTTTCATTTGTCTCAGGATGTCTGAAAGCAGATCCCTACCGTTGTTGTCCTCAGTGGGGTAGGAGCTGGGTGCCAGCTGGGTGGTGGCGGAGGTTGGGAAAACCAGGATGTGTGTGCAGGACGCGTCCTGGGGCGTGTTCAGCTGCGAGGTCTGCAGGTTCAGAGCGGTGCTGCGGCCGAACACGGAGCCCATGGTCACTGCATCTGGACAGGAAGGTGAAGCGCTTCACTAACCAATGCCATTAAAGTGGATGTTCATCATTAATACATTGATTTATTGACCGGTGGCACGAGCCGCAGTCAGCATGTGGTGTTTTACTTTGAAAATCAATCAGAGCCTTATTTTGAAAATTAGCCAGATTCTCTGCGCCGTATAAGTGTGTAACTTCCGTTCTTCGTGACCTGTTGAAACTGATGCCGCCGAGCGCTGAACTAGACCCGACGTGTATTTTTACTGTGGGACATTACTCCAGTGTGACCCTGGCGTGAACCTTGGCGTGAAACCCTGGCGTGAAAATAGTTCTCTACATTAATGCTTAATACTACGAATTAGTATATTACATTCATTGCATTTCATCATGGAAAAATATTGTTTAATATTGTTTGTTATTGTGTAAACCCCCTCATCCATCCAACGGCATCATCACCATCATCACACTAACCAGGCATGATGACGAGGGAACCCTGTGGCTCCATGGCGACCAGGCAGGCACTGAGGATGGTGGGGGAGTCGGCGGCTGAGATCCCACACATCCGACAAGCCTCCCTCAGCTGGCGACCGATAGAATGCAGGGAATGCTCACCGAGGAGAGAGCTCCAGTCTAAACAGGAGAGAGGACGAGACGGGAGACAGAGAACGAATTCAACAGGCAGATGTGACAAAGTTCTGGAGGGGACCTTGGACGCCAAAACAAATGAAATGGTTAATAATAATAATAATAATAATAATAACAATAGAGCTCATAAAATGGAATGAGAGGTGATCAGCGAGGTGAACAATGAATGCAGAGAAAACTTCATTCCTATTAAGACTTTATTTCCACGGATGTGACATCTGTTTTTTTCCAGGATTACCATCACAGACAGAAAGAATAACGGACGTTTAAAATTTCCTGGTGGATCATTTAAATTCTATCTCATGTATTTGTGACAGTGGACAGAAGAGGAGCTCCTCACCTTTCAGCTCCCCGTGCCCCAGTCGGCCTAATCGACCAATCACGATCCTCCATGGCAGTGAGGTCATCTGAATGATGCCAATACACCACTCCCACAGTTTCTGCAGACCCATCTTCCTGGGCGAAACCTTCGGACGCCGTGCTCTGGAATCCAAAAATGAAAATGTAATGATAATAATCATAATACAAGTAGAAACGGGACAAAACGAACTTGGCCGCACCGGTTGGGTACGTCGATGTTAATGATGCAGGTCTCCAGCAGCTCTCCTTGCTGGTCGGTGCAGGACACCAGGATCCAGCGCTGATCATGTGACAGACAGTAGCCAACAAAGAGCACGTTGTATTTTGGGGGGACTTCCGCCCAGATCTCTCCTGGTTCCGGCTGTTTGGGCCGAGTTGGGCCGAGAACGAACGGGGGTGCGTACAGCTGAAGAGGGCTGGGATGCTGGAGGAGACAAACGAGAGACAACTGAATGTGGGAAGACGCCAGCCACCCTCTGGGGAGGAGCATCAGGCCTTTCACTTCATCCCACGTCATCTTATTTTATTTAACTGTTTCAAACCGAAATGTGAACGCTGTAAATATGGTGTGTCATGTAGAGTAAATGCTGCTAATGGACCAGGACCAGATGATTACATGTTCTGGAACCTTCTGGATCCAGGAATCTGTCTCTGTGGCCCAGTGGGTAGTGGGTTTGTCTATTAACCCCAAGGTCGGGGGTTGGTGTCTACCCAGAGAAGGAGGGTTGGTTTTGTTTTACTCTTGAAATAAAAAAGAAAATTAAAGAACAAAAAGAAAAGAAAAAAAGAAAAAAGAAAAAAAGAAAAGAAAAAAAATAAAGAAAAAAAATAGCGCTCAGAGGTCATAATTTGCGTAACAAGCTTGGTTATGGGTTATTATATTTTTATAACTATTTGACTATTAATGACATCCACATTAATAATGATCAATGAAGTCATTGGTGTAGATAAAATGAATATTAGGTGGATCTGAGCTGCTTTTCTAGTTTATTACAAATATTCATAATTTCCTGGCGTCTACATAAACACTACAGCGTAAACTGTTTTTGCATGAAACCCAACATTAATTGAACTGAACATTCATTGAATTCATGCACAGTCCAACGTACTAGGATTCGTCTGCACATCTCTGCAGACTGCCAGCTCATTTTGTATTTCTTCCTTTCCATTTTACATCCTTATATCCTAATTATATTTCCCTTATACTCAATTTACCGTCTGCTGTGTGCTCTCCTACAACACTGTGGGAACTGCAGTTTCCTGAGGGAATTCACAAGTTCCGTCTATAATGTCCACGTACTGCCTTACTTATGTGCAAGTATAGAAGTTCATCCTAGATCAGGAATGCCTACCTCTGGACTCTTAAAAACAGAGGTGACGGTGGACACTGGTCCGAAGCCCGTCAGGGACTTGATGGGTGTCTGCTGGGTGAGGAGACGTCTGCACTGAGAGTAACAGGAGAAGGCCAGAGAACGCAGGTGTTGGAGGTACAAGCGGCTCTCCCCACTGGCAGGTTGGAGAAGGTACTGGCAGGGGACCACCTACACGAGATAAAAGAGGTGAGAGTCGTGCCAGGTAGGTCTCGCATCCGGGGAAGCCGCTGGTTACCTGTAGCATGAGTGCAGGTCTGATGGTCTCAGGCAGAGTCTGCAGCATCTCTGTGTAGCAGCGGAGGAGCCCCAGGAGCCAGATGCTGCCCGTCTCGATATCGTCACCTTCTTCTTCCTCCCCGCCTTCACTTCTCGCCCCATTCGAGCCGAGAAAAGCATCCACGATGTAAACAACAATGGCTGGTGGGTTGGTGTGGATGTCCATCGAGTCGGCTCCGGTGGGGATCCCGATTCTGGACTGTTCCGACGTGCTGGGGGGAGGCAAGAGGGATTATAATAGGGAGGGAAACAGGGAGAATTTCAACATATCAATATGCATTTTTTTAATTTCCTAATTTTGCATGTCAAACTTGAGGATACAGAGAACAGGGAAAGATGGAAATCAATGATTCGCTGTGGCAACCCCTGAAGAGGGACACAGCCGAAAGGAGAAGAAGAAGAAACTTTGCTCAGGTTCTGCAAACACTGAACACATGTTTTTTTGAACAAACATGTTTGGATTGGTAATTTTGCGTGCAGACGACTGAATATGACCATTTGGTGGCAAACTGCGTCTCTGGTGGTGTTCCGCCGTGTCGCTGGCTCGACTACTTCACAATTTACATCTCCGATGTAAATCACATCACAACAAGTCTACAGAGATGACTAAAATCCTGAGGGTTAACCCACTGGGACCCACTGGGATCCACTGGGACTAATATAAGATCGAGGTGTTCAACGGTGTGAAGCGAAGCGATGTACGATCGTCTTACAGTTCGGGGTTTTCTGCTGGTGCACCGGCTGGTGGTACGGCACTGGACGGCCCTTTCGCCTCACTGGTGCCCCCGGTGGACGTCTCCCCCGTCTGGCCTGAGTTGGCTCCATTTGGGGTGGAAGCATTTGTGGAAGCGAGAGTCCCAGGAGCTGGTTCTCCATCAGGGGCCGACGCCTGAGGGTGCCCAGAGGAGGCCGGCTGGGTGGTGGACGGGGCGTTAGAGGGAGGCTGGACTTTGGGGGGGAGCAGAAGACTGCTGTCCAAAGGTTGGACTGACAGCTTTGGACCTTCAGGAGAAATGAAAAGGACGTCCCATCTCAGTATCATTCCTATCATGACTAATATGATCAAATCTTTGTTTCTCCAGTTTTCAACTCATAATGTGACTTGTTTTTATAGGATAAATAAATAAACAAACAACAAACAAAGAAATAAATACATACATGTTTTTGGTGTTTTATTGTATTACGTGTAAAATAGTCTAGGTTTACTTTTGTATGTACAGTGTCTGTTATAGATGAGCCTTTGATTTATATGTTCATCTTTGTACTGCTGCAACAAACTATTCTCCCCATTGTGGGATTAATCTGAAAATAAAACAAATATATTGATCTAAAAATACAAAATAAAATAATAAATAGTAAAACAGACAACTGAATAAATTAGAACTGACACCCTTATTATGAGCTTCTGCTAATCACCAAACATTAATAGTAAATACATATTTGGGTGACTGAAAACCTGCAAATGAAGTTTAATGGGATTCGCTCTTACCGAGCTGCTGCTTGCATGCGTATGCGTAGAGTTTAAGTTTGTTCAGGTTGTCAGCGTGCTGCTGACCAGCCCAGGGACCAGTCAGCCACTGGTCCACGTCCAGCTCCTCCAGCTTCTCCGCATCCATGTCCTCCCCCACGCGGACAATACCATCTCTGGACAGCTTGACCAGAGGACGATGCTTCCCGAGGCGGCACGTCTGGAAACGGACCTCCAATTACGACTCGTTTCACAAGAAAAAGTGATGCTTTCTGCTGTATGGGTCAGTGTTCCTACGTACACCGAGCTGATGGGCCGGAAACAAACCTCATAAACGGCGCTAAGCTCCTGGAAGAAGGCCCGCGCCGCCGAGAGCAGAGAGGGGCTGTTTGGACATAGTACAACATACGCCACATCCCGCTGACCCCCGTACGGCTCCAGCAACAACTTTTCCCAGAAAGGCAACGCCAACGGGGACAACGCCAGGAAGTCACGCTCACGGTCGTAGCCAAGTAGCACTGTTGGGATGGGCAAGGGCTCCGGTGACTCCTCCGAACCTTCAACAGAACAAAGTGTGGGTGTGCATCAGTCTAAGGATGATGACTCCACACGTCAACAATCTACAAAAATATGCAAAATTAATCTTGACGAAAAGTGTTGAAATCGACCTATTCTCCACATTATGACTTCAGGTTCTTTAGGTTTTATCTGTGACTTAACGAAGGCAGGGTGATTCGTCTTCATAAAGAACCGAGCAGTGTGCTGCTCACCGTAGGAGCCTCTCCCAGCCATCTTGTGGAACTGCTGCCAGGTGAGCGGACCCTGAACGTGCTGGATGTTTTCCCAGGTCCGACCCGTTCTCTTCTTCTGGATCGCATCCTGCAGGAAGGGCTGCAAGGACAGCAGCATACGAACCATGTCCTGGGACGACAACATGCTCATGTCCACCACTGTGGAGAGGAGCGGAGACACGCAAACACACACACACACACACACACCAACACACAGAAAGGATACATGAACAAGATACACACATGTTAACAAGAGTCTGTACACCGAGGAAACAAATAAACACACATACAACACATCAATAAACAATTTAGATCACACAGAAGCAGCTAGGAATAAAAAAAAGGGTGAAACACTTTGCTGTCAAAAGGATGCTTTTATTTTGAAGCAGATTATTCAGACCCTACCGTTAGTGTGAGGCCACGAGTGAAGAGCTGTACTTCTGACAACGGCTGGATCCACTTTGCCTCCAGTGGGATTATCCACATACTGCAGCCCCTGTTCCAGAGCGTTGTAACACTCCACGCAGGCATCGCTCCCGTCCGCCCACTGCTTCTCGGACATCCAGCTCTGCAGCAGTGCCCCCTTGCGGCCGTGGCAGGAACAGCTCAGGGGTAGGTGCAGCGACGCGAGGGACGAAATGGGCTGGGAGCACTGCTCCTGCAGCAGGACCATGACTGATGGAGAGGCCGGTGCCGCGTCCTGCGGCCGCTTCGCTCGCGGGTCTCCCATGGTCGGGTCCCGTCGACAAAGCGCCAGTCTCCTCTCTGCCGCCCGTCCCACCTCGGACGACCGGCCGTAAATATCCAGCTCGTCCTCCAGGAAGAGGCCCGTGCCATGGGCCAGCCGCCTGTTGACGATGGCGCTGAAGCCGCACATACAGCGGTACTGATCCTCGCAGGTGGAGTCGGGGATGTACACGCCGACGTCGGCTCCTTTGACGTTCATGTTGCAGGCGCAGATGCAGCAGCTGTCGAAGTTGCGATCCTTAAAGACATTGAGGACGGAATCGGAGAGCAGGAGAATGGTGTACAGGCTGTGGGCCTCGGGGAGGGAGGGGCCTGGCCGAGCCACAGGTTCCACGGAGCTGAGAGGCAGGCTGGTGGAAGGCGTCGATACCGGCGAGCTGAGCTCGGTGCCGTCCTGTTTCACGGAGCCTTGGCCTGAGCTCGCGGCGTTAATGCCCCTCGGTGTGCGAGGCGTGCGCGGGGTCGGCACGGAGAATCGGGGAGTGGCAGGAGA
>CAAKHB010007056.1:79895-94440 GCA_901007665.1 Aeoliscus strigatus
GGTGAATCGGATTCGTTGGTTTGTCCATGAACAAAAATCCAAGGAAGACTCACAGAGTGTCACCAACGATTATCAGCATTTCTTGAAAATGCCAAAAACCACCACCTCCTTCCGGAGGTAATGATTTTAAGCATCCACTTCACAACAAGCTTTCGAATCATTTTTCTAACGCGCGAACAGCTCGAGTGCAGGTCTGTCGCACCTGGAGCAGCTGCACGGCGCTCTGGCTCCCGTGTCGTTGAAGTCCCACGTGGTAACTCCATTTGTCACTTCGTTCTTCGGGGTCACGGCGTCAGCCGGCTGTTTCCGTCTGCAGGGAACCAACACAATTCTTGAGAGCGCCACAGAGCGTCAACAATCATCACAGCGCTCTGAGGGAGTCGCTTACGTGTGCTGAGGCTGGTTGAGATAACACTCCCTCCAGGCCTGATGGACCACCTGAGACGTCAGCTTCTTCCCAGAATGCTTCGGACTGAGGCTGCTGACCCCCATGCTGCTCTCTGGGGTTGGGACACTGGAGACAGAGGTCACGAAGCCGCTGTCCGCTGGGGAGACCGGGAGAATGTAAAACTCCAATCTGTGACTGGTGACTTCTATTTTTACAGTTTTAACCCTTCGAGGTGTCAGTATCTTTTTTTATTTTTACCACTTTATTTAAATTAAGTTATTCGGGAAGTTGCAAAGTTCATAATACCCAAGTGTTTCATGACAAAACACTCCGAACAAAGTGAGTTCACATATACTGATGCTCAGGTTTCTCCTAGAGTCATGTATAAATAGAGCGTTTGGCCCAGAAAGGAAAATGTGATATCCGAAAACGTACAAATCTATAGTGAAAACAAACCTTCACTCGTGTGAACGAGCTAGTTTTGATGTTTTAAATTGTCAGAAAGGAAATTTTGTCATGCATGTTGTTTGTCATTCTATGTTCACCAGATGTTCAAATTCTGCTGAGTCATGACTCATATTACTTTATCAAGCTTCATGAGACATATGCCAATAATCCTCTTTGGCAATTTTTTTTTTTTTTCAAATTTCATTTTTAGAAGGACAGTTGAATTCATTGCTAATAGAATAAAAAGATGGTTGTACCATTTTCCATCTGTAGTGCTGTCACACTTGACAAGAATACAGGACAATACACATTAAACTGACACAAAAAAACAGTCCAAAAGGTACCATCAAAGACGTAAAAGTATAAATAATATATATATTATAATTATATTACAATATATGTTAATATAATACATAATCATTCAAACAATTATGAAATATTTTTCTCCATATTTTCTCCGGGATGAACTAAGTGAAAGCCATGAATTCCAGATCGTTCCACCCTTTCTTATTGGCCCTCTAACTGGGGTGGGAACCACGGAGGAAATCGGGGAATTCGACTCAGAAAGTAGAGAGTCTGTCTAAGAAATCTAAGATGTTCGTGTCCTCTCAGGGTTCAACAGTGCTCGCATTTTTTGCTGTGTCAGCCTGGGTGAGCACTAAGAGGTGTGTGTTTTTGTTGTTGCCTACCGGAGCAGGGCTGCTCCGGCGATGTTGGCGGCGTGAGCGGCACGCTGCAGTGGTTCTGCTCCCTGGCGAGGCCCTGCGCCGACGGAACAGGTGGAGGCTGCTCCACTGGAAGGTGCCCCTGGGCGATCAGCACCAAAGCAGCTGGGTAGGTCATCCTCACCCCACCTGGCAGGACGGACATGACATCACCCAAACATCATTTCAACTTATTTTCACGGTGTAGAATCCACATGATTGTGTTGGAGAGTAAATGCCCCTGTAGCGTGAACGTAGTCTAGATATTGGTCCTTATCCATTAATTAAATCACACACTTTCTCAGTCATCTGAAATCAAATTTATTATCATTCCAAACAGCGACGATCAGAAAAGCGTTTTTTTTTCCTCTTTAGAAGGATCCGGAGGAGTTGTGATAGTAATCAGGTCGCAGCAGCTCAGTGGGACCAGACTGATTAGACAAAGCTGTTAGAGGAACTCCCCGGGGCTTTTACCTCCTCTTCCCTATCTTAACTTTCTGCGGCCGCTCCTCTCCTCTCCTCTCCTCTCCTCTCCTCTCCTCTCCTCTCTGCAAACCACGTCGCTGTCTCCACACTGAGATGTGTGTAAAGACTGTGAAGATCTCTGCCTGCCCAGATGCATTAAAATAGCACACGGCGCGCCGCTAATACCTCGGCTCCAGCTGCCTGGGAGAGGACTGTGGGTAATCAATGTGATGCTGCTCATTTCCGCTGTCACTAATGTGCATTCGTTGCTGCTCTTGCGCTAAAAAGCTCTCTGCTATGAGCCGCTCAGCTGTAATATAATATGCAGAGTCGAGTTTTCACCGTGGACTGACTCAGCAGCAAGCGTAGAAATACTACTTAGAAATCCTGCAGACCCGAGGTTTTCCATACCTACGACGACCTCCACCGCCACATGACAGTTGCGGTCATACGCCTGGTTTCCTTCTTCTTTTTCCTTGTCTCCACTTCCCTCTTTCTGCGGCAGCACCATCGGGTAGAAGTAGCTCCACTCCTCCATGAGCTTCCGTGCGGCCGGGTCGCTCATTTTGAAGGCCTGACCTGTCAGGGTGCCGCTCAGGCCGTACGGACTCAGGATGACTGCGGGCAGACGGACACAAGACGTGAAATCAGCAGCTTCTCTTCTTCTCCTCGTCCTTTCACTGGAGGTCACTAGTCTGACTGACGGATGGGTGCGATGCAGATTTGTGGTTCTGTTCTTCTTTGTGTGCTTCTTTTGCTGTGACCTCGGATCCAGGGACTGGAACACGCCGATGGGCCACGTATGCTTTGGACTTTTGGGGTTTTACTGGAGAATGGAACGGGACTTACTTTCACTATTGTGTCGGTGTTTTACCTGACTGTTCTGAATAAATATATACTTATTCAAAATACATTATATATATAATACAACTAAAATGTCTCCCAACTTGACTACACTCACATAGTTAGACAGTGATACAATGTAAAAAACAGGTAATAATTAATACATATAGTAATAAAACTTACTTTTACTTTTTACCTGCAGCTTATACCTGCACGTCTTTACTACTGCTGTAGTGTCTTTTAATCATTTCAGCTGTTCCAACCGTCTACTGATCATTTTATTGTGAAGCACTTTGAGCTGTCTTGTGTGTATGAAAGTTGCAATTGCTATTATTATTATTGTTATTATTCATATGGTAGATGTACCGCGCTGTCATTGTCTCAGGACGTCCGATGCCCCCGTGGATGGTGCAGAGCTCCCAAGTACTTCTAGTACCTCTGCGGTATAAAGGCTCTCTATAAATAAAGTCCATTTACCACATATTACCGTGCACACGTGGGCAACAGATGTGTAGTGGTACCTTGTACTGGTGGGACACAGGTCTGCGCCAGGCGGATGTGCTGCTCCGTGAGGCGGTACGCAGGCTGGTGCTGCGCTATCTCCACGCTCGTGCACACGTTGCTCTCCCCGTGGAGGAAGAAGGAGAAGGAGCACGACAGGTGTTCACTGAGGAGACAAGAGGGTTCCTCCATGAGCGTCACAACTCTCCGTCCATTAAATGCGCGCGGGCCTCCGCACTGAATCAACTCACACAAACCTATATTTTGAAAATACACAAAGGGGGAATGAGCTTCCTCTTGGCAGATAATCAGAGGATTTATCGCCGGCACGGTGTGATTTGTGAAACGTTACGCTCATCTCTTCCTGCGTTGCTCATCCTTTTCCCACAAAGGCTCCTGGTCGCTCGTATAAATCCTCATTTGCTTATGACTGATTGTTGTGACTGCATGTTTGCATTTGCAGCAGCCTCTTTATTACACAGCCCAGGCACAGGTCATCATTCATAACTCTTGTTTCTAATCACACTGGTGGTAATTGTTGAGGCTTAATTGCAATCTATATAAGCAGTGGGTGGGCTGGACGTCATTAACTACCCAGACAGGCCCACTGACGTATATATTCTTCATCTATAAAGCCTCTTACCACCCTGTTTTATATCAGAGTGACCATAAAGTCAGTGGGTACTGTAATCTTCTTGTGATTATCCTGCTGCCTCCTTTGCCCTGAGGTCGCTGGACCTCCATTTGAGCTGTAATGGATCATCAAATTCAATGAAACAGCCACTTCCACCGTCTAATGGGCAGAACTAAACACAGTCTTGAGGGAGCCAAGTGCTGCATGTTTGAGCGTAACCACCCCCAGATGGCGCTGTGCGCACCCAGGAGTGAACCGAGGCCAATTTCTCTGCTTCATAAGCATTTCTGAGATGAAAAACACACACACACACACACACACACACACACACACACACACCACGATAACAGCAGGTGATTTGAGCACAATCACAGGAGGAAGAGGCGAGCGCGCACACGCAGGCAGGAGCCTTGCGGCACACAGACACATACGAGCATGTCGATTTCGCACCTGCAAGGCGCAGACACTATTCCATCGTCTGCACAATTCCCATCTCGTGAGTTGAAATGCTTTCAATGTCACTGCCCTCCAACCTTGTCCTCAGTGCATCATTACACCATATGAGGGGCTATAAATAGATGCATGGAGGGGGGGGGGGCTCAGGGGAAACAGATGCAAGTCAAGTGCACCAGTCCTGCTATCTGTCATGCACATATGCATAAATAAACACAATTTTACACTCATAGAACACCGTGTAAGTGATAAACTTTAATGCAAAAGGGCATTCCAGGTACTTAAGGTATGTTAGGATGTTTGAAATGTTTTTTTCCTGCAGCTCTCTTCACTGTCTTGCAACCGTATAGCTCTGCATGTCAACAGGAAATGAATCATCGATTTAGATTAATTTCCCTGAATTGTCTGTACTGCGATCATATCTCTTTATATTGTGTGTGTGTGTGTGTGTGTGAACTGCTCCCTGATGAGACCTTATCAAACCACAGATCAGCCCTAAGAACAATTACTGTTTGAAATCACTCTGACTCGTGTCTTTATCTCCATCTCTCCTCGTTCGAATCAACCGTTTTAACAGCTGCGTCAGAGATTGTTCATCTGAACATGATGACACGACTAGAATTTAAAAAAAAAAAAAAACAGACATTCCACCTCACACTACAAATACCAATCAATTATAAACTGATTTGCTCTGATTATGTCTTTAGCCTAAAAAAACTCCATCATACCGTAGGTCAGCGATGAGCATGAATAAAAAAAATATAAGAGCATCAAACGGGGCTGACGCAACTGAGAGATTGATGCTCCCTGTCCTTTTGCAAAGGGCATTTTCCTGCACAGTAAGCTGTGTGAGTATGTGAGGGCTTCTTGTATCCTCTGGGACATTTATTCAGTCAGCAAGTGTGTGTGTGTGTGTGTGTGTGTGTGTGTGGGAGAGAGGGAGAGGGAGGGTTTGTGTGTGTGTGTGTATGTATCTAATAAATGAAGAGGAGCGATGCTGGCGGCTGACAATAATAGACAGATAGAGATAGAGAGAGGTGGAATGAAGAGAGAAAGACAAAAGGAGGAAGAACGTGGCAGAGAGAACCAGTGGAGGAAGAGAAGACAGGGAGCCCTGGAGGTTCAAAGATTAAGCAAATGCATGAATCCGGCTGAGATGAAAAGAGAAAACAGAAGAGCGGGAGGAAATTTGGAGGATGAGGGGAGAAACATACAGTATGAAATGAGAAGTGAGAGCAAAACAAGCCGGAGAGAAAGCGGTGGAGGTGAATAATTCAGTGCCACGCACTGCAATCGCCGCGCACATGTCGATGAGATCAGAGTTTTAATGAGCGGCTACTGAGCACAATTTCATGGCGAAATCAATCAGGGAATGTCGAGCAGGAGGAGCGGCGACGAGCAGACAGACCGTCGTCGTGTGGACGTGGAGACGTGTGTGTGTGTGTGTGTGTTTGAAGACAGGCGCCATCAGTGCACACAATCGCGGCTTCAGTATGAATATGCAAATGTGCCTGCGAGCGTCTTTCAGGGGAGGAGAGGACAAACGCGTGTAAGACGAAAACACAACTCGCACGAGAGCCACCGGATTAAATAAAGGAGCTAATGACTCACTGGTGGAGTAACACGTGTCTCTGTCCGTCACAGCGCCACCTGCCAGCAGGGGCTCTGGGGACGTCCCACGTGCATCATGTGCACGTCATGTCTTACACTTGTCACAAGCACACGAGACGACGTTATCTTGGTTGTTGGGACACACGCGTGGACCCCGGAGGGGGAAACCATCAGAAGATTAAACGGCCCGTGATGTGATCACTGGATATCAGTGATCACATCTGCCTCGGTTCTGAAGAAGCTCCTTCATCTGGAGTCAAAGTCTGCAACCGTGTCTGATTTGACAAAGTTTGCTGCCATACAACGCACCAAAGCTGCTCAGTTGGAGGTCCTGAGTTACCGCGTTATGGAATCTAATGACAAAATAAACATAAATGTACTTAGTTGCATTAATGCCACTACATTATTACTTTTCATGATTTCATGTTTGAACAGAAAAAAAGAGACGATGTCATTGCTGCTTTGCCCAACGTTGTCCTGTGCTATTTAGTTGTTTCTCAAATTCTTCTTCTGTACATTGACTGTTTATGTTTACCTCCACCAAGGAGGTTATGGTTTTGACCAGTGGTTCGTGTGTCTGTCTGTTGATCCAAAGATCGGGGGTTGGAGCCCACCCAGGGACGGAGGGTTGTTTTTTTGTTGTACTATTAAAACGAAGAACAAAAAGAATAAGAAGAGCTCAGAGGTCAGAGGTCATGATTTGTGTAACAAGGTTGCTCTTTTTTTTTTTAATACCTATTTGACTATTAGTGACAAAGGCATGAATAAGTTAGTAGTAGAGGAGATAAAATGAATGGAGGACGACAGTACAGGGTGGAAACGAGCCGACTGGTGGAGGTCTGACCACCGTGACCACATGAATCTTGAATTTTCCCTCCGCTGTCAGAAATTTGATGTTTGATTTGTTTCAACAGGCAATCATTCAAAAGTCCTCAAGTCACACGTAATTACTGTGATAAAGTCATTGAAATACCTAACACGACATTAGATTTTAAACAGGGCAACTTGTGACCAATTACCAAAGAGAGAGTGTGTGTGTGTGTGTGTGTGTGTGTGTGTGTGTGTGTGTGTGTGTACCACTATAAACCCAAACAGGTTTGCTGTCCCCATCGGGTGGCGTTAGCTGCCAACAGACAGTGTCCCGACTTGGAAAAGGAAACAGTGAAGAGCTGGAACAGGTGATGAGGAAAAGAGGTGGAGGAACAACAGAAAAAATGTCCTTCTCTGTCCTTCACTGAAAAAATGCATTTGTTTCTGCTTTGGGATAGAAACAAAAACAAAAACATGGTTTGTAGATGAAGACTGATGACAAAACACACACACACACAAATAAATCCATAAATAAGTGTTCATATTTCATAGCTGAAACGTTCAGTCTGCTAAATGTTTTATGGATGATAGGAACATTTTAACAGACGTTTTTGATCTCTATTATCCTTTTAATTTTTTTGCAAACTGAGGTCCGATGTTTTACGCTCGCTTATGATTTGATTCTCACGACGAGCTTCCCTCCGTCGTACCCACATATATGTACGTAGATCCATTTAGACTTAAAACTGCATGACATCTTACTGCTCAGTCAAATAAATAATGAAGAAGCAATCCCGGCATCGCTAGGTCTATCGCTGCTTCAGTGCGAGATGACTCAACGGTCGCTGGTCATGCGAGGGAAAGGAGGGTGGGAAAAAAAAAAAACGTTGTTTAAATATTTTTGTCTGTATTTCGTGGCATCCTTTCACCTGTGGCATTGGATTTTAGTTGCCTGGGAGATGGCGGGTACCCCGGGTGTCACCGGTCCCATGAGAGGAGACCTGATGCATGTGTGTACACAGTAATTTGAAAGTATTTAAAGAGGTAATATAACTTGTTTTGTTTCACATTCAGCACGTCTGTGAAATAGGAGCATTACTAATGCATGAGTGTATCTCCATTAATGCGAACGAAAGCCCAGAGATTAGCAAACACACGGCGTGTTTGTTGGCACATAGAACGGCTGAACTAATGAGAGGGATGGACTCTAATACATCCATTCACTCGTCTATCGTAATGATTAATTTATGACCCCCCCCCCACACCTTCTCTGATTCCCACCACTACCCCTCCCTGCTCTTCCTCTCTCATCCTTCTTCCCTCCACCTCTCTGTGTACCCTTGTAAGTCTCACTCTCGCTCCCCTTCGGCGTCTGATGCAATTCATTACCAACCCAGAGTCCTTTCTTCCCATTCAGACACAAAGAGAGCAGGAGTGTTGGGTTGAGACGGCGGATGAGCAGAGGAAGAGGCGGAGGAGGAAGAGGCAGAGCAGGAGGAGGAGGAGGAGGAGGAGGAGGAAGAGGAGGTCACGTTGGGAGTTTTCTCCCCTGGAAGTGCCAATCTTCACCGTGCCCCGGGGACACATCCGAGGTAAACACCAGCCTGACAAAGGCAGCCGTGCTAAGGTGGGCATGGGTGAGGGGGCATGGCGTGGTTGATAGCACATCTGCGCCCCCTGTTGGGGATGAAAGGCAGCGCACTGAAGAGCAGAGGAAACAAAGGAGCTGGCTCCAGCCGAGGCAGGAGGTCAGACTCTTCCCAACTGAGCAACATTCCCTCACGCTACGAAAAACACCGACGGCCACGGAGCCACGGGGGTTCTCTTCTCTTCTCTTCTCTCACACTGTCAATTGTGGTGCAACACTGCTATTCTAGGAACAAGGGAGGGTGTGTGTGTGTGTGTGTGTGTGTGTGTTTGTGGGCATTTAGGACTGTTTGCTTGTGTGCTGGAGGCAGCGGAGGGACGTGGAAAGAAAGTGTCACGGCTCACTTACACAACGTGACGCATCGAGGGCACGTGTGGGACGCCAGAGGAGCGCGCACATGCTCACGCACGATTTCTGTTTGTTTGTGTGTTATTTGTGTGTTGGGGCGATGATGCCCTCCTCTGTCTTCCACCCTGTTTCTCCTTCCAGGATGTTCAATAATTCAAAGACAGAGCAAGTCAGGATTGGCTCAGCAGGGGGCATCGCAGCTGTCAACGTATTCATAAAGAGCTGTCAGAGTGAAGAGCAATTACAGGATGTACACACACACACACACACACACATACATACACACACACGTCACCCACAATTAGGGCTTTATCACCCGTATCACGCCACATCGATTGCTGTGGGCCTATTGGCAAATAAGTTTTTCAATGCTGTTGGTGTTTGTTAACCCCATTACACATACTGACTTATTTATCAACCAGTTTATATTTCACAAGGTAATTTTTGCATTGCAAGCACTGAAACACTATTCATATATAGTCTGTGGTAAATTTCCCTTAGCTGCTCACAAAAAGAAAGTTGTGAAATGTTACATTCAGGTTTCTTCCTCAGCTTCCATTAGCTCTGTCAGTTATCTTCTTAAAATACTGATAAAAAGTATATTATTATTATTAATAATAATAATAATAATAATATACATTTGTTACTTTTTTTTGCTTAAGTCAGCTCTTGTGACATTGTGTCCTCAAACCCTTTCACAGCCTTTATGGTAACAAATTGTTATTTACGATATGTGGGGAAAGGATGCTTTACCTTAAAAAAAACAAAAACAAACAATAGAAGCGAGGCTATGGCGTTAATTAGATCTGAAGTCACCTTGAGGCAAAGTATTCGCAGAATATTAAGTGTAAAGTGTTGTTATGAAAACACAATGAACAGAAAGTTGACAAATTGGATGCAAATGCTCTTATCTCTTGCAAATGTTTGCTCATTAAAATTCACCGGCACGTACAGGGGATCGAACCTGCGACCTTGGCGTTACTGTCGCCGCCCTTTAATCACGTCTCACTGTTAACGTCGTCCCAGGAAAATAAGAGAAGCTGTTTCTGTGAGCAGCTTTGTCCTTCCTCTAACAGTCCAAACCGTCTTTTCCACCATTCAGGGTTTTGTTTTTTTCTATGGTTTCAGCTTCAGGCTTTTAACGTGTGTGTGAGTGAGAGATCTCCCACCTGCCTCTGAGTATTTAAAATACGCTTGGGTCATCTGGTTTCAAAAAAAAAAAAAAAAAGCAAATAACTAAACAGGAATAAGACAACATTTGATGTGTTTGCTGTCTCTAAGCAACAGATTCTAAAATGAGCCATAAGCGGTTTCCTAGGAGCCGTTTACTCTGCGAATAGGGGCGGCGCTACAGCGGGAGAAGCTGCTGCGAGAAGCTCCTCAAAGGCCGGAGCAACAAGTGGAGCTTCTTTCATCAGGCCCACCCCTCTTTTTCTTCTCTTTTTTTTCTTTTTTTTCCCCCCTACTGTCTCTCACATTGTCTGCACACTTGCACAGCGTGACACTGACACACACAACCACCCGGAAAGCGGCGAGAGCAGCTCAGCCCTCGCCGTCATCCAACAGTCTCTCACACTCACACACACACACACACACACAGTGTTCATCTCACAGTCAAATGCCCCCTCTGCAGACACAAAGGTACGCGCCCGCGAGCAGCACGCTGAGACACTGAATAAAACAAACAAACTCCACTTACTTGTTGCCCACAGACTTTTCATCCAGTTCTTGCGGCTTGAAAAACCACTTGCCGATTCTCACAAAACCCTTGTCCATCAAACACCTGCAGCGGCGAGGAGAAGCAGGAAAGAGCACTCATTAGATGTGAAAAGAAAAGCAAAGGGAACTTCTGCAGCTTCTCTCTCTCATTTTTCATTGATTAACAGACAGAGAATTCCTGGGATGCTCAGTCGCTTTAAAACCTTGAAGCTTCTGACTGCAAGTTATTAATTATACTCAAGATACGATTTGAGAAGGCTTGTATTTCCTTTTCTTCTGCTAAACGGAGACATATTGCCGTACATAGCGGATCAAATCGGATCTGGCATTTTCTGCCTTTGAATTGCTTTATGATTTTACTCCGTCGCTGATAAACCGACGCTCGCACGGGCCTGCAGCTCCATCTGAGCAAAATCTGAGAAGTGGAGTTTATTACAAGTTCACAAGAAAAGGGAAAGGTAATCCTCGACTAATCTGCTCCCCCCACAGTGCTCTTTTACACATGGCTTTCCAAAATCTTCACTTTCATCTGATCATTCTGATCATATCAAGTCGTGATTCAGTCATCACGCTCCCTATTTGGCTTCCGCAGCGCCTCATCGCAGACGACAAGTTGGATTTCTCTCTGTGACAGAGACTTCGCAGCGGCACCCTCTGACCCGGGTCAAAGACTTAGAGAATCATTTCATGGACTCCTCTTTGGCTTCCCGATCACTATGATCATCTATGATTCTTCACCAAGACAGTTGTTTGTTACCACGGCGATATGTTCATCTTCTGGTCGCCTCTCAGACAGGATTTACAAACCCTGCTCCCTGGACTTTTGTTACATTGTCCTCAGAAACTCACACATCTTTATATCATAACATGTATGAAAGTTAAATTAATGGAAAAGAATAAACTTGTCCATGATATCCTATCGTTTTTAGATGCACCTGTACAGATTAAATGGAGGTAAATTAAGAAAATACATGAAAATTGCTCTTTTTGCCAGGAGAGATATCTATTTCTATTTCCTGGATGGGTCTGAATCAATGGGTCTGTCAATATGGAGCATCGGTGAGCTCCGTAACCTGATAAATAAACTGTCCCAAAAAAAAAAAAGAATGACAAGTTTATGATTTAAAGATGTAAGTTGGTGGGGGTGGAACAATACATGGCATCAATATATTCTATGTGTGGAAAAACTAAAGATATAATAAAATGGTTAAAAAAAATTATATATAAAGAATAAGTAATTGATTTGTTTGATTGATTTACTTTCTCATTACATGTTGCCACAAATATTGTTGTCTCCATAACACCACCACATGCACATCCCCCGGTAACACTGGCGCCTCGGTTCATGAACGAGATGTGTGAGCCAGAAGACCACAGGCGACTCTCCTCGGAAAGTCGCTAAGATTGGTGTAAATCACTGTTAAATGTCATGTTTGTGTTGTTTTGAAGTGCTAGAGGTGCCGCGACAGCTTTTACAGGAGCGTCTGTTGGGAGTCTTCAGGAACAGCCGAGGAGGTTTGTCAGTAACAAAAACTACTAATCTTTTTGGAATGGGTCTTCTACCATACGTCTGTTGGCCCAGGAACCAATTAAATCCACATCTGTTCAGTTACGCTGACAGTTACCTCCACCAAGGAGGTGATGTTTTCATTGGCGCGCGCGTTAAATTTGTCAAAACATGGCCAAAAAAACAAAAGATATATCAGCTAGCTGAAAGCCGTGCTGTGCTGGATCTAACCTGTCACCTTGTGACTATATTTAGAATTCAAATTCTAGACGAATGAATCTCAACAACAAGTACAGAACAATTGTCTCCGGAGCTTCAAACTGGCTGACTCAGCAATAATCACTTATGCTGAATAATACAACTTGCTGCAGAGACTGCAGATGGCAAAATGCCTCTTATTCCTTTGTTGAAATTGCTTTAAGTAGGTGACATATGTGTTCATTTGGGGAGGTGTGGAAGGGGTGGGCAAACACAACAGGCTAAGAGAAAACCCCTTTTGTCTCCTGTGACAAAGTTTCCTCCAACTGTGTCGTCCTAACGCCGACGTGTTGCCACCCGTGTTGAAACGGCGAGCTATAAAAAGGAGTTTGCTTCAAGGTAATAGGAAGGTTAATTCAACCTGCCCCCACCGATGATCGCTGATGCTTAACTTAATAGAGAGCAAATATGTGCTGCTTCATTTAACAGATGGCTCTGACTCAGAAAGGAGAGCTTTGGGTACTTGAGCAAATGATTCAGCGCTCCGATTATTAATTTCAGACGAGGTGACGTTGCCAGAAGCGACTGTTGTCTGTCGATACGACACGAAGCTGTTGTTTGATGGCGTCTGTGCATCCTGAGCAACTCCCAGGGAAGGACAGACATGTAATTAGGGCGAACCAGATGAAAGCACGTTCAGGAGTTAGACTGGAGTGTAACACTATGAACTCATCGTGAACCGTGAGTATGATAACTGAAACGTGTAGATTGTTAATCGTGTGAAAACTCGGACCAACTTATTTAAGCCTACATCGCACCGTTTAGATCTCCTGCTGTTAGATCACAGCATGTTATCGGATCCATGTGAACACAAGCGTGTGTGAGTTTATTTTTATTTAGTTATCTGATTATCTTTGAAGGGCTTTTCTATTGTGTGGGTCTCTGCCTGTGACCTTTCACAGAGGAACGGCTGTTGTTATGAACTGAATTAGTAGATGTTTGTTGCTGAGGCAGGTGATGATGGCGGCGTCCCGGGGCCCGTTCCAGAAAGCGCATTTATTGAAAATCTGGAGTTTGTTCATCCTGAACTCTCTGCAGAATTTGCAATTCTGTTTTCAAATAAACTCACAGAAATCAAAGTACGGACCACCTTGAGGTGGTCTAAGGCACGGAGTCCATAGTGTAGTAGATGCAGGTGTCAAGCAAATGAATTTGTTCTTCTCTGGGTGTGTCGGTCTGAAACGACGGCGCGTTGATAGTTAATATGACATAGAAGGCAGATCAATGACAAAAAAAAACCCAAAACCCCAAAAACAAACAGGTCTAAGGTCAACGGTGCAGTATTTGGCTGTTAAAGAAGACGGTAACGTGTGTCTCAGCACACACTCCACCCAGAGAGACCCCACGCCAATTTTTTTTTCAGAGAATATAGGACATCTGAGTGAAAATATCAGTGTGTCATGTTTCACATCTTATTTCTTTATTCTTAATAAAATAATAATGGAAACAAAGATGACTTCTTCCCTACTTTACCTTCCATTTTCCACATTTTTAATACGTGGAAACTGACTAACATTTATTTCCAGACTTGCGCTGGAGCCCTGAACTTTGAATGACGTTCTGGGTAATGCTACAGGTTTTACCTCTCCAACAAGTTGTGAATGGCCTTAAACAGCAGTGTCCTGCACTCGTAGGACAGATCGCACTCCAACAGACCCTCCTCAGCCACTGAAAGAGAGCAGAGCAGAACAGAAATACACGTTATACTTATTTACTGAATAATCAAATCAGCATAACTGGGTGGCGATGAACCATCTGCACACGACCAGCTTGGTGATAATAAACAACACACCATCGCCGTCGCATGTTTGTGGCTCATTCTGTCACAACAAGCCGCGTGTGCTAGGATGAGAAAACCTGCACATCACATCAGACGGAACGATGTGTGTGTGTGTGTGTGTGTGTGTGCGTGTGTGTGTGAAGGTGCTTGACAGTGCAGCTGTCAGGTTGGCTGCAGCGACGGCGCAGTCAAACCCCATGCAGTTGTCAGCCTCAGTTAGCTGGAGAGCGAGCGTGCGTCGGTGACACACACACACACACACACATACTCGCGTGCTCAGGTCGGTACACGCATGTGGATGTTTTAGCCCCCCCCCCAAGAGGAAACCTGAGGGACTGACGGCAAAGCGTGTTCAAATGAGCTGCGCTATGCTTGTGACTGCCGACATGTCAGCAGCCGGTTCACATGTGTGTCAAATGTGTTTTGAAC
>CAAKHB010007056.1:105139-124631 GCA_901007665.1 Aeoliscus strigatus
CCGAAAGCCTAATGCCACGTAAAACTTGAAAAGGGGCTTGGTTGGGAGTCATTTTGTTTTTTCTGCATATGAAACGAGCACACGCATCCACAGAATTCGCTCCTTTTCGGTGACTCACTTTTATTTACCGGCTCTACTTTTGTAGTAAATGACCCGCGTGTCCCTCCGCCGTGTTAATTAATCCTTAATGCCTCCATCAAATCCTGATTCCCAGCTCCATCAGTACGCGTCACAATGACCTTAAGGCCTTTCAGATAACACCTGCGCAGAGGGAAATTACCACTTTCCACACTCTCATTTGTTTTTTCGCGCTCGTCCGCCTCGTTCGCTCCCGCGGCACTCAACAGGCGTCCGGGGAGGATTTTGTTGCACAAGCCTCATCATTTCTGCAGCGCGTGTAGGGATCACATCAGCACAGCGCTGAGGAGGGAAAGCAACGCTGTAACGCACTTGTTACAATCTCACTCTAAAAACCCTCCCGTGTTTGCGAGTTAATTCTGTCACTATGACGATGTCAGCAGCTGAGAGGTGGAGGGAGGGGCTATCAAACATGCAATAACACCGACACCACCCCCCTACAAACCCCCCACCCCTGCTGCTGCCGCTTCAGATTTTACATACTGTTATGTCACAATCTTAAATGTCAAGCGGCGGCCGTCACGGTATATCCGGCTGCATCATCATCATCATCATCATCATCATCATCATCATCATCATCATCATCATCATCATCAAAATGATCAGGTGGTCACAGAAGAACACGAAGCGCTGACACTTTGAAACCGGAGTCGCCGTAATCGGGGAGGTGAAATGGACACTTACTGACTGCTGCACTTACTACTGAGGCACTTCAGGGAAACACTTCATCCGTCACCCATTTGACCAATGGTGGATACGAAAGACTCGGCCTCGGCCATGTGAGTGCTGACGTCAGCGCGGCGGCTGCACGAAACTGGCGTCACAGCACAAACGCCACTTTTTGTCAAGGTTCATTTTGTACACCACCAGGATATGAAACTGTGCTGACGATAGCGGAGTCGGATCCGTCTCGGTGCTTTTCCACGACACCGTTCCAGCAGGTCTTGGACACGCGACAGAACAGAGACGGAGCAGGACTCGATCACTGAAACTGAGTCCTGATCTTCAGCGGTTCAAACCGACAGAGATCAATGCCGAACAGTAGATCCGTTAAAAATAGTACGAACACGTTAAAATCAGCGTTCATCTCCGTCATTCAGTGATGAAATTTCTAAAATGTCGAGATTTCCAAGGGAAGTCTGGCGCGTTTCAGCCGAACGACGGTGGCGGCGCGTGTCTCTGTATCCACCACATTTCAGACCAAACCGACGCCCAAGGATTTGACGATAGGAAGCTGGAGTCTAGGACATTTCAGGGAAAAAGGTGCCTTGAGTAGAAATAATCCATCATGTCGGTTCAACTTCAGTTTTATTTATTTAGCGCCAATTTCAAACCAAAGTTACCTCGGGGTGATTTTATATAGAGCAGGTCTACTCCTCAATTCCCTGATGAGAAAATCACTCGGCGACAGGCAAAGAAAAGAAAAGGGGAGAAAAAAAAATCTCCCTTTAGCAACTGAGCAGAAGCAGAGACTGCAGAGTTTCTGTTTGTACGTCGGAGCATGTTACAGATGCTTTTCTGTGCACGAGTGATGCAAGCACATGTAAAGACTGTACAGAGGAAAAGCCACAGAAACACTCTGATCTACGAGGAAAACTGCTTCAAATAATAGTTTTTAACTCCAACTGGAGGTGAACAGGATCGAGAATCCGTTTCTGCTGTGTTGTCGTTTGTATACCTCCCAAATAAAAAACAATTGGAAACATAGAAAATATCCTAAAAGGTGCCAGTCCCTTTGGATTATTCAGGTGAGCAATTTCTGCCTTCAAGTTTGTTGTGATGGAGTTTTGTATTAAAAATATTATCAGCCTGTTCTTAAGAAATATTTTCTATTGTGGCCACATGTGCTTTTGCACACTTTTGAACAAATATTTCTATCCATTTTTCAGTGTGTTTTTCCCATATATTATTCTAGGTATTTGTTTCATACGTTTGTGCCATATTTTTGGAAAAAGGGGTTAATTGGGAATGCTCAACCCAAGTGTTGAACAGGTTGGCCTCACTTGTCATGAGCGCTCATTGGTGAGCAGATAGACGTCAGTATCTATGTATGGGTGTTTGCATAGGATGAGGATGATTAACTTGATGAAGATCAATACGGTTTGACTTTTAGGATTATTTTTCCCTTTCCTTGACACTTCTGCTGATGTGCGTACATCTCCTCCTTCTATAAAACAAACCCAGCTTTGTGTAAATAATATTAACACTATGGGAGATACTACACATCCACTGATTTTCAACGTTTCTGACAGAAGCTCTGCGCACTTGATACAAGACATTCTTTGGAATAAACATTAAAGACAGCGCATTCATTTTTGTACCAACTGGATGGTGAGAATAGGTCACAGGAAATTACCTACAGCACATGAATATCTGAACATCCCTGCCAGCAGATCCATCACTGAAATAACCTCAGCCTCACCTGGATTTCTGAAGCAGGTGGCAAGTGGTGAGGAGGGTTCGTCTCCGCAGGCCAGATTATGAGTTCACAGCCAGACGTGGACAGATGGAGGCAGAGGTTAGTTCTCCTTCCTGCTCTCTGCTGTACACACAAACATTTGGCATCCACTTTTTCACTGGACAATTACCTGGCGACCTCTGCCAGCCCACACACACACAGACTTGGCCAATTACTGACACTCAGAAATGGATGATAACGGTAAAGCCACACACACACACACACACACACACGCCAGTAACCTGTCACGGTGCGTACGTACACACTCCACAACCCCTCCAGCGCCACAAAATATGGCGAGTGTTTCTGAAGGGCACCGCGGCCGGCTGCAGCTTTCCATCACAGAACACAGACATAGTGAGACTCTCCGTCCATATTTAGCAGGAATTATTTTGGATTCCCTCCTTGTTTAAACCCAGCGCCTGAAGTCGCGTCCAACTCGCCCCCTCTCTGTTCTGTTAATTCCATTATCTCTGATTATTTTCTCATAAGCATTGCTGCTCTAATCCACTTGTTGGTCACATATCTTTGTTTCACCAGCCAACCACTGAGCTGATAATGGATATGCATGACCCAGGTTTTTAATTCACCCCTATCTTCGCTGTGCTCCCGCGCTCACTGGTAACAGCGATGACAGCAGAAATATACTGAACGATGCCGAAAGACACTTTCAAATAAGATAATGACCAAAAAAATGTTTTTACTGTAGAATTACAATTCCAAGATATGGTATTTAATTATCTCTAGTTGCTGTGCATCCTCTGCGCTGTTTTAGAGATGATTTTTTTTAATTAAATATGCACATAATTTCGCGGAGACAGTGTGGTTAAGACTCCCGTCTCTGGAACAACATACACCCCCAGCTAGAATTGATTCCAGTCAGAATCTTTTTCTGCTGGATTTCCCCTGATTTGTATTCCTCTCAGCTTTACTACAGTTTCAAGAGAGACAAGGAAAACTCAGGGTTGAGGAAGGCTCAGCACAAAGACACACAGATAATTTTCTCTATTGCTTCCAAATGGAGCATTAATATGAAATCAATATCTCGCCAACAAACAAAAGCACATTCAAGCGATGTTCCTGCAGCCTCAGATTTAAAAAAAAAACAAAAAACAGAACTAGATAAATTCCCCAACATCTGCTGAGCTGTGTTAAATGAAGGGTTCTTCCTCCTGCTCTTGCGTTCACCTTGACCACATGCTGTTCCGCCGGCACGCAGGAGCACACCCACGGTTATCAAAGTCATCAGCGCTTAGTTTTCTGCAGGAAAAGCCTGCTAACTAGATAATTCTACAGCCACTTCCACAAATCTATAATCAATCCTATTGCAGCACGTTTTATCTCACTGTGTCATTGAGAATGAAGCAGATTTGCCGGCTGACTAGAAACGCTGACATTTCCACTCTGTGATCGAGCTGATGCTTTTCTTTTGGTGTAATTTGCAATGATTTGCACCAGGAGTTTAATTAGTAAATCATAAATCAGCGGCCTCTTGTACGGGCTGCGAGCTTCACAAACCAGGCGGCAAAAAAAAAAACCCTCGGTGCTAATTTGTGATGAATGGTTTCTGAAGAGAATCTGTCAAAGCTTTCAGGAAATGTCTTGCACACAGAAAGCGAAACAGCTATTACAAAGTATCACTGACACATTTCACTGTTTTGACTCCGGGTTTCATGAAAACCGACTGTGATCACGACCAAGAAAATGTAATTATCAAGATGTTTAGATAAACCGATGCGAGCGCGGCCACTTTGCACTGATGTCACTTTTCCACCACACAGTTCCAGCTCGACTCGACTGAAAGTATGACGACGTTCGTTGAGACGGTGAAGTCATGGTGCTTTTCCATGACACAGTGCAGTAGGTTTTTGTCAGAGACAAGCAAGAGAACAGAGACAGAGCAGGAAGAGAACAGAGACGGAGCAGGACCCGATCTGATGGACTGATTCTGAACAGAGACGGAGCAGGACCCGATCTGATGGACTGATTCTGAACAGAGACGGAGCAGGACCCGATCTGATGGACTGATTCTGAACAGAGACGGAGCAGGACCCGATCTGATGGACTGATTCTGAACAGAGACGGAGCAGGACCCGATCTGATGGACTGATTCTGAATAGAGACGGCGCAGGACCTGATCTGATGGACTGATTCTGAACAGAGACGGAGCAGGACTTGATCTAGGAAATTTCTAACATGTCAATATTGCTAAAGGAGAGTCTTGCAGTCTATTATTAATATGTGTATTCATTTGTAGCATGTGTGTTCAGTGTTTGCAGAGCCTGAGTGAGGTTTGACATAAAAAAATAGGAAATTAAATTAAAAATAATAATAATAATGTTTCCTTCCATATTATATATAATCATGATTATTTCCTTGAGGATAATGGCACCTTGAAAATCTCTATTTGTGGTATCCCAAGCTGGAACTGTGCCGTGGAAAAGGTGTCTTATTTCATACATTTTGTGTCGCCTGCAAATGAGGCAGGTTAAGTAGAAATGATGGAAAAGCCTTAATGTTAGCCATATGTCTCTTTGTGTCCAACCCAACTCTTCTGTTTTCAAAAGCGAATGATTTAAACGTGTTTTTGAAGACGAAACGAGCTGCATGTAATTTAGACGCATTGTGCCTGTCGCCGGCTGCTGTGATGTGGCCGCAGACGCTCTCGTCCACAGCCAGCTGCGACGAGAGCCTCGTTTACCCCGGACACATACCTTTTTCTTCTTTTTCTCCAGCTTTACACAACTTAAATCCAACTGGCAGCATCATTCTCGGTCAACACACACAAGTGACACAGACTGTTGATTTACCATTAATTTCATGCATGAATGTGTAATTGGTATCGTGCACGCTTTGAAACGGAACCTCTACGAAGCAGTTCATACACGCACAGAACATTCACACACTTAATAGAAGTGGCTTTTCTCACTGGACTACAAACAGGACATTAAATGGCTGTTTCCAGCTAAATACATGAGTTCCAGATGCTATTGTTCCATGTTTGGATGAAGCATTTGTTCATGTAATGAATTTAATGAACCTCAAACAAACTCACAATAGAAAAGTGAAAACTCTGCGTTCATGCGCAACATGTGTCTGTAGAGACGTGTGCATGTTTATGACTCGAAAAATATGTCACTCTCTCCGCGGCAACATGTTGATGACTCAGCCCGTTCAACAACCATCCCCCTCACACAAACAAACACACACACACACAGACGCACGCGTAAAGTGCACTCAAACCTTCTTTAGCATGCTGTATATACGTTACAGGCCAACATGACAAACACTCGACATTGAACCAAAGATGTCACAGCGGCGTGAGAGCGACATCGGCGATTCACTTCCATATGACGAGATTCTTCATCCTTCATCCTCTGCTCAGTTATTCGGACGTTCTTCACCCAGTCACCGTATTTAGTGGATTTTAAACAGATAAACCCCCAACCGGGGGGGACTTTCATATTTAAGAGGAACAAGTAAAATGAAAAGAATGTAGTAATGTACAAATTCAACAGCAGAACCTGGGCTACAAGAATATATCAGTCATTTTGACAAAAAAACAACAAAATGAATTATCAAAATATCAAACTCCAATTTGGCGCCACGGCGTCGACCCACTCGCCACAGTTCTGCCCCTACCGCTGTGGTACTTTATGCTAAACGCACAAACAACAAACAAGCCAACACAAAGTCAAACGAAAGCAGACAGTCCACAGATTCCAAACATATCCATCAAAGCTCTCCACCATCAAAGCATCAGCCAGAAATAACCCAAAGGACACGCAAACACAACACGACACATTCCCACTTCTACTCCACTCCATACCTCCTAGATACCAGTGAGACGTCACCGCAACGCCTGCGAGAAACCGCAGGAAGAAACTCACCTGACTTTCGCGTTGCGGGTCGGTCTGTCCAGCTGTCCAGAACATTCTCACCAGCCATCCAACACGGCTGGATTCTCATCCAGGAGATTTTTTATTCTCTCTCTCTCTTTTTGAGTCTCTCTTTAGTGGCCAATCAGAGATCGGTGATCTGCAGGTGTCACGTTTTAGTTTCAGAGCAGCAGCTACCAGGTTCTAGCCCCAATGGAAATACGAAAACATGAAAAGCTGTGTAGAGTTAAGTAGAGTTGAGTTGGAACCGTGTAGTGGAAAAGGACTGTTAGTACCAGTAAAGATGAGACCACCTGGTTGGGACCACCTCCAACACCAAGCATGGAGGCACCATGCCCAAAACACCTCGGCTGACTTCAGCCTGCAGCAGCAGCCTCTGTACTCTTTGTCCCTCTGCATGTCTGAGCCCTTTCAGCCGCCCTGGGGAGGTGTACGTGTCCATAAATTAGGGTTGGGACACTCGGGGCAGCGACTCACTGCAAACACAGAAGGAACGATCCATCCGTGAATTTGACAGCCGGGTGCTGAAACCAATGGCTGATAATTCAACGTCTGATGGGAGAATTGTTGAGGGCGGCTGCAGAGTACTTTTCATGGTTAGAAGTAGTTTTAACAACGGGAACTAGAACTAATATGACCAGAGTTATCATGTCTGATGTTAACTGTTAAACAATGTCCACCTCAGTAGTTGAGAGGTCCCAGGTTGACCTCTCTGACCTCTGACCTCCCTCTTCGAGCCAGTTGAACTGAACCCCCCCCCACGTTTAGGATTTCAGTCTTGGACAATGGGACAATACGGGATCTTTTCTTCTTTTTCTACCACACAGTTCCACGTCGGCTCGGCTCTAGCCGGTTTGGTTCCTTTCAGGAGCTTTTCCATTACGATTCACGGTCTCTTTGATGTGGGTGCGGACGTCACAGCGAAACGGCCGTGATGGTGTATTTTACCACAACACAAACACACAAACAATATGGAAACAACGTGGAGCGAGAGGAAAGAGTCAGGGCAGGACACGATCGCATACACGGAACGCCGCTAGGCTGTGGTCTCTCCATCAAGCCGTAATAATAACCGTCAGAAAAACACAAAAATGTCTGACTTCATTAACGGACCACAGCGTGTGTTCAACAACTGCCGTGAGTCTGTGTTGAAGGTCGTGTGTGGGTCGGCCCTCTGTCTGTGGGGACCAATCAGAGGACGGCCCACTGTGACGTCACATATTTCGAACACCAGGTACCGGGTTCTACCACCAGGGGAAACGCGATCAAAGGCCGGGTGAAGTCGAGCCGTGCTGGAACCGTGTGGTGGAAAAGCTCCATTTCTCTTCTCACTGCGACTGTCAGCAGCTCTGATGACAATATAGTGATACAGAGTTGTCCATTTTTTATTATTTCTGACCGCTGTGGGTGAGATTTCCCCCTTTAGCCCCTCACTGTGTATTTTTATAATTGTTATGGATACATCATATATCACAAACCAAAGCCGACCGGAGTGTTACGACGGTTGACATTTACAATGTATTATGGTGCGATAAACTGGGGCAAATTGTAACTGGGCCAAGTTTTAACTTTGAAAGAGGTCAGAGGGAGAAAAAAAAGTCTATTGTTTTGTAGACCTTTGTTTTACTTTTGGATGTGAATGTTGAAAAATGGGACATTTCTTCAGCTGAGACTGCAAGTATTTGATCTCGCTAAATAATTTGACATCACCTGAGACAAACTGTCGTCATCGTGGACGAATCTGCTGCTCCACTCCACTTCGAATGTGGAACACGGAAATGAATCACCCATCTGGACTCGGGCACCAACCCAACCAACGACACGTCACGCGTTTACTTTTGTTGATGCACTGTCAAAACAAACAAAAAATCCTCCTTCTCTGAAACGCTTCTTTCTTTCAGCTGCAGGTGACAAGTAATGATCAGATGCGTAACTCCGGGAACATTCCGACAGCAAAGGCAAACGGCAGTGTGTGTGTGTGTGTGTGTGTGTGTGTGTGTGTCTTTATTCGCCGTTACAACTGAGTCTAATTTGGAGGAAATCCAACATCACTTTAATTAACAATCATCAGCTTCTCGCACACCGAGTGCCATTTCACTGCTTAATAAAAATGATGACAGGAGACCTGTGAGATTGTATAGGAGTAAAGAAGTCAAATTATCATCAAATAAACAACAGAACTTACTGAAAAACTTAATAATATTGTATATAATATAATATATATAATATTTATATAATAATAAATAACAGTTGACTCTGCTTTTTTTACCTAATTTTTTAAAAAATTGTTTCCTAAAGAATAATTCAATTTTCCTTCTTTCAATTTGTTCATACGTTCATTCATTTTGAAGCAGTGAATCGACAAGAGGAACAGAGGCAGAATTTATGTATAAATAACCACACAGCCTAAAATCAATAGCCTGACAGCGGTGAAATCAGGTGGAACTTCTGATATACTGTATATTTTACGTATGACATCTCAAATATCACGTCTTAGCTTGCGAAGTAATGTGTTCATAGGCAGCAAACGTGGAAGAAAAGCTTCGTGAAGCTCATTGGACCTAAATGTGAAACTGACACTGATCACATCCCACCCGCCGCACGTTGAGCAGGCGATTTCTGCTCCGAAGGAATAATTTCACACCACTGACTCTTCTCCAGACGTGACGTACATGTTTCAAGTCAGCTGGACTGGATTCATAGTCTGGACGACGTTGGCAGTCGGCAACAAACGCGACAGAAATGAACAACGGATCTATCTGCGTTACACATGCTCCGGCCGTCCGGACTGAAGAGCGCTGGCCAACATCTGTCGGATATCTACCGCTCCAGAGGCATTTTCTTTCTTTCTTCACACAATCTCACCATCGCTCAGTCCTCTGCATCCGATAGCCCTCCTCTTTCTTCCTGTACTGTCGTTCTGCTGAAGCCAGACGCGATATAATTCCCGGCCTGTTTCCTCCTCTCCATCTTCCTGAGGCTTAGTCGATACGTTAGATTTCTACACACGTGTGCGGCGAGATAATGCAAATGTTTCTATAAATAGGGACAATAGTGCTGACAGTAGGGCTCTCTCCAGAGATACCCGAGTGTAATTTCCACTCCACACACACACACACACACAGGGAGTGTTTGACTATAGTGGTGAAGCAGCCTATAAACACTGGAGTCGCAGAGCAAACACATTATAGATATGTGGTATGTGAGGGACAACATGGCAGCAAGCAGATCAATGCACCCGACATGTCTTCATCAAACAGCTCCAACCAGCAGACGACTAAACAGCTTTAAACCTCGCGTACGCGTGTGTGAACACAGGCATTAGGCGCTGAAACATGAAACACGCGCTTAGCACAGCCATGCTGCGCACGCAGCTGCACATACTTCCAGTCCTGCCGATCCATACGAGACATCATGAGAACCCCAACAAGGCCTTTGACGCAAGAGCAGAACAGCGACGCTGAAGTCGGAAAACATCTCGGCGTCCTCACCTTCCAGCTCATGATGAATGACTTCAGAGAGGTTGGGCTCCTCGCCCCACCAGAAGATCCACAGCTCCCTGGCATCGGGCTTGAGTTTGCGGCGCCACACGCACAGCAGGTTGGCCTGCACGCAGCGCATGAAGCTGCGCAGGACCGGGTCGTCCTGGGCCGGGGCCGAGATCACTGGCCCGTATTCCCCGCTGCCGCGGAAGCTGTAGCAGCGCCATTTAATGCCTGTCAACTCCGCCTGAGGACAGAAGAAAGGAGATTTATTACACAAGTCATCTCTGATCATTTGTTGATCAAGTCTTATTCCAGCACACAACCCTTTCCAGGCAAACATTTTGTATTGTTATAAATTCAATATATCTGTGGTTTTGGCTCATTAGGCAGACAAACCAAAACCGCATCTTGAGCTCTAGAAAAAAAAAAAGCATTCGCAGACACCAAACAACTGGTGAATCAAGAGTACATCTATTCACTACTTCAACTACTTGATATCCATTAGAAAGTGATTCACAATTGCCATTATTTAAACAGACTTACTTTACTTTACTGCATCTATATATTTGGTTTAAAAATCACTGCGGTCGTTTTGTCATCAGCCGACACAGATCAGGACAGACACAGAGCTCGATGTTGACGTCGGATTTTTTATGAGCCGATGACTAAAAAGACGAAACATGCCAGTAGTATGTATGAATCAATAATCCTTATTAGGGTCGGGAAGCACAGCAGCAGTCTTAAAAGTACATCGAACGCTGGGTTTCACACATAGAGGGGAAAAAAAATATCTCACGGTAAAATAGGATCAATATCTTCACAGACACTGTCTAGTTACTGTGATTTCACCAGCGTCCCGTTAACACGGCTATGAGCCCCGTGAAAATGTTGGGAGTGCATTTAACGTGTCCCTGTTGTGTTGTCATGGTTCACCGTCGCTGTCGCTGCTAAAAAGAAACAATGACGTCCAGGCTGCGCTGGAAAGGAGAGGTGAGGACTGACGGCGAGCCCCGAGATGAAACACGAGGATACGAGGAACAACTGCAGGAGAGATGTCACTGAATACATCGGTGACTACAAGAGTCAGTGGTTGGATCGGACCCAGCCACTGACATCTTGCCCCCTTTTCCCCTGAGGACATAAGTGTGGAGACATTCTGCAGGGACAGCGATGAGCCAGAAAAAAAAGGGAAACCTGTGCAGGATGGTTTTCACTTCAGCCGACCCGCACAGACGGTAACTAGATACATGTTTTTAATTACGTACATTCAAGCAAAACAACACGAAAGCACATGGCGTCGTGAGTCTGCATCTGTATTTGTGCACGTTGTTGAACTGGACGAAGGTTGGGAGAAGTGGGCAGAGAGACTGCAGGGCGACGTGCTGCGTTCCCCCAGCTGTGAGGACCATGTCTGGCACAATGGTCCAGGCACGGAGCCATCCAGGGCCAGGGCGAGAGGACAGGAAATACTGACCCACTTTCATTTTCGGGGGGGGAAGGTACAGAAGATTCAATACTGACTTCCAGTGAATGACGAAAAGTATTTTGATGAGTTATGGGCTGAACCAGAGGGAATTTTGCTCATTACAGCAAGAGTAGAAATACTATGACTATAGAGCACAAGTAAAATAGGATAAATTCCCTAAATAATAAGAAACTAGAATTACGAAATATTAAAATGCGTATTAAACGTAAAAATATGAATACAAATAATGTACAAATACATAAATAAAATTGTATTGTGTTCACTGAGGAAGCTTTTTGTGTTTTTCATCGCAGGTGTGCAAAGACAGACGGAATGTGTCCTGATCAGAGCCGAGAAACATGCAACTGAGCAAGAATTTATACTAAAACCATATATTACCATCAAGTACGCTGCAGCATCTTAATGTGTGTGTGTACCCAGAGGTATGCACATGAGCCTGAGCGGCGCACTGAGTGCAGAATGCACCCGTAATTACAAGCACGTCCCTCCTGTAATGACAGTGTGTGTAATGGGAGATATAAACATTGGCGCTGTGATAAGCCAAGCCCTAAAATTAGCCATGACAAGGTCGAGGATGCTGTTTCTCCCAAAGCAAAGAGAAAGACATCTGCTTGCACAGCCTCGTCACTCTCACTCAATGTCAAAAGTTCCCCCACTGTTTGACACAGCTGTCTGCTACTACTGAATCAGGAGTGTGTGTGTGTAGGGTGTAGGGTGTACGTGTGGGTAGGGGAGGCTTGATGTTCCCAAATGGCAGAAAAGACATTCACAATAACACAATGCCTGAGTGTGTATTTGCATGGCGTCACACGCTAACTTGCGCATCCGCTGCAAAATGTGCAACCGTCTCGGTGCAGTGTGTCTGTCGGCATGTTTAAAACTCCTGTGGAGATTAGTTGCGGCACAGCTGCGGGCAGAGGAACACATGCCTGCACACACCACACACACACACACACACACACACACACACACACAACAGCTGTGATGACAGGCAGACCCTAAACGCTCGGAAAACTTCACATCCACTCTTGTCGATTTATTAGGTACAGCTAATAACTACACCCTGCAGGTAACCTTTCAGGTAACCTTTGTGAGGACTTCCACATCTCAACACCATTAGTCAATGACTAATTTAGAAGACGACAGGTCGTTAGTGTGCGTATCCCGCAATGCCAATGCCGCGCTAGACGATTCACCTGGGCAAGATGAACTAGCTTGAGTTGACTCAATCTGGTGTCTCTCAAATCACGTTCTTCTAAACTTAAACGTAGTATTTTGAGTACATAAGTGTGCTCACACTGAATAAGTATGCAAATAAGTAGTGGACTATGCACACTCAACTGCCGCACTCAAACAGCGTATCGGCAGAAAGTTTCATTTTCACGTCATTTCTGGTAAACGTCTGATGGCACTGCTTGATTTGAGGCAGTACCCTTTCATAATTTGCGCACTTTTCCAGCTGAAACTTCACTGCAAAGCAGAATTAGCCTAACTTAGCATTACAGGATGACAACAATGGTAACGCATGTCAGCCACAAGCCGTATATCCAGTCCACTGCAGACACATGCATTAGAATAAACCTAAATCAATGTCAGGTGAAGAAATGTGTTAATAATGTCTGGATGTTTAATATCTTTTTTTCAACTATATTTCTTCCAAGATTGTCTTTCGACTCTGCAGCTTTAATAGCATAAATGTCCCCGCTGTGGCACAATAAGGGCTTATCTCATTTAGTCTTATCAATGTCAATGAAAACAAACCTTAATCATTCTTGATGCAACATCAAATTGCCAAGAGAGGGAGGGAGAGCGGTTCTCTGTGACTTAGGCTGGTGTCCATACGTCATGGTACCGTCATGACGCTAGACATAGATATTTATGATAAGAATGCTCTGTGCCGGTGTGATCAATCGCAGCTCATCCCAGATCGCTCAGCACTCTTTACTGTGTAAATAATACGGTATCGGAGCGTGGCGCTACAGTGTGTACATGCACAGACGAGTCTAATTCAATTTCCTCTGAGAAATCACCAGTATCTGTGAAAGAACATATACACACATGGATACACTTCTGTGGAACATGGAGAGACACTCACATCCATCTGACGGTTAAATGGTTGGGTTGTGATGCTTCGTTGGTTGGGACAGTGAATCTATAAGAATGGAATTGTCCCTCTAAACTATTTACTTTAGAATTGTGCATTGCAAATCAATGTGGTGGAAACTTGCAATGGAGGACGAAACGGTCCAAGATGGAAGAGGAACCAGTCCAACATGTGGATTCATTTAAAAACAAAAGGTTCAAATATGTTGTTATGTCTGGAAAAAGATTATTTGCACTGATTATTATACTCAGTGTGGACTTAAGTCCCGTGTATATGTATTTGACAATACTATGGTACAAACACATTCGTGGCAGGTAGGAAGACATTCCGTCAAAATAAAAGCAAATCCAAACCCAAAGCTGCCACCCTTAAGGGTACAAAAGAACAAACAAAGTATTTATAGGCAGCCGTCTCCATCTTTTCTAAACACTACCACGAGGGTAAAAAGGCAGAGAGGTCAAGAAAACAAAGATACAAGCGATTTTGTTTCCCTGTCAATAAACCAGCGGTGTTGCCAGCCGTGTGTTCAGGGGGTTGGCTGGTTAACGGTCTGATTGAGCGCGGGGGCCAAAAACAAGAGCTGTTGGTTGCACGGCGAACACAGACCAAAGCTTTGACCTTACTCTCACCTCTATTATCTTCCTCGTCTCCACTCGCCTTCTCATCTCTCAGCGCTCTCTCACTGTCACCGACGCCTATTGAAAACACGCAGGAGGACCTCCACCCCCCACCACACACACTTTTCCTTTTTCATTCATCTCTTTATGGATTTTCGCCATGTAACAGACAAGAGATAACAGTTCAGCATTAAGAGAGCCGGAAGGTTGTTTTCTGTTTGTAAAAAACCCATTAAAATATTTCTATTCAGCCGGACACATGAAAATCTGGGCTTCCAGCAATGAAACTGCTCCTTTATTATTTACACTCCTTTGTATTTTTGAAAATAGTCCACCAAAACCTTAAAGCCAAGAGTTAAGGATAATTTCCTGCTGAATATAAGGTGACCTGAGCCCGGGCTCTGGATCCCAGCCGAGGGTCAGCGCCAGTGCAGCAGACATGTGCTTGTGATCAAAAGAAAATACGGATGTCAGAACTTTCATCCTCACCATATGTTGCTTGATGTCATTTAAACAGAGAAGAGGATCCGTCTCCACGGACTGATAAGGTTTGTAACATGCTAAAAAACACACAGTGCATTGTTTTAAAGGCCAGGAGTTTTTACAATGCAGAGGAAACCTCCACTTAGACAGCGACACTGAGAGGAAAACACATTTGACACACACTTCAGAGGAACGCTTCTGCAGGCTGGAAATATTTGTGCTCCTCCTGTTCTTAAAAAGAAAAAAAAAAAAAAAAAAAACGTGTGTGAGCTTATTGACAGGCTGGATGTATTTTAGTATTGTGCTTCCATACAGGAAAACACATACAAGTACGGTGACGCTCAGAAAAACATTTGGCCTGAGACAAGACCGGGCATGAATCTACATGTGGAGAGCACTTCCTTCCGCTTCCATGACGAACGGTCCCAGATCAGGAAACTCAAGCTCAAGCGGTTTCTGTGCGGAAATACTCCAAATGAATCAACAATCACAGAATGGCTGTCGCTGTGTCTGCTGTCGAGAGTTTACGCCAGAAAAATGACTGGACTCGCAAACGCTAGAGAGATACACACCCCCTAGTGGCCAAAGTAATCAAGTAGGGATTGATGAGGCATTAACCAGACCGTTTGCATCAAGTGACTTTCCCAGCTCTGAGGGCGGTACTTTTGTGTTTGCTGCGAAAATCCTAGTTGGAAAATTGGGCCACTCTCATTGGCGTTACCATGGTAACAAGCTCCGTTCACTGGCAGTTGCAGTGCAGCTGCAACGTGATATTCTGTTAAGGATTTCCAATAAATCAATAAATACTTCTGATACAGAAGACGTGTGTTTGATTCCTGTTACGAAGACACTCAGTTGTTCTCCTTGGAAGCAGGATGTCCATTTTTGCTGACAAGCCAAAACCGCGTTAAGAAGCAGGCTTCCACTGACCCTTCATATAAGTAAACAATAACCGTGTGTTTTTCGCCCTAAAACCAACCAGAGTTGAACATCCTACTGACACAACGTGAAATGTTACAACACCGAATGCAAATGATGCCACAAACGATACTTCCTGTCATGTGTCAAACAGGAAGTGAGGGTTGGAGGACTTTATTCAGAGTTTCAATTGTACCAAATTAGTCCGATGACATCAAATGAAACGCCGATGTTTTTTAATGATATCAGGCGAGCAGACAAACGATGTCACACACTGGTGATGCTGGACACACTCGGCTGTGTGTTCATACGAATAAAGTTTTCCTCCGGAATGAAGGAGAGAAAAAATATAGTAGAGAAGCTCGTGCCAACACTTTCTACATTCATCTACCAGCTTTCTATTTTTATGACGCTGCCACAACACCACCGCACAGCCAAAAATACCTCAGTGCTCGTCCGTTTGTCACAGCAGAGTTCATGTTTCTCTACTTTCTACACTTCATTTAGTACAAAATTGGATTAACTGTGAAATAATGTGGGAATTATTATGCATTTAAATCTGCCGAGGGTCTGAAGAGAACCGCATTCTGCTCCAACAATGGTCTGCAGCTTTCTTTCACTCTCTTATGGCAGCTAATGAGAACGGGGAATACTCGATCAAAGCTGACAGACACGGTGTCGGAACGTCATCTAAGTGGGATGTCACTTCTGTGGGAATCTCTGTGTGGAAGAGTCGCCGTCGGAGCGTCTGACAAAGGAGCCACTTTAGGCAATTGAGAGGCGGCTTGTATCAGCAGTTTCACCTCCTCCGACACAAGTGAAAACACTTATTCTACGAGAGGGACATGGCTTTCTCATCAACTTCAAATCTGTTTAGGCCCTTGACGGGCTGCCAATATTCAGGTTTTTGTTCACGTCCCCTTGTGCTACACGAGATAAGACTCGTTCAGTCAGACAAAGCCGCGCTTTTATCGCACTTTGATTCTGTGTCATAACAAGGACGATTTAATTACTCTGGTATACATGTTGTCTCTTTGGTCTGGACTGAAGCTTCCTGGGATGCGTCAGTGGATATGGACGAAGACGATGAAGGCTGGGTGGCAGACAATCAGAAGAGAAAATCACCCCTCCCTCCATCAATTAGAAATCAAATTAACCCACAAGGAGTCGGGCTCCCCTCTGGCGTTTTGCGCCACAAATGAAGAGCAGCGGCACATTACCGCACTTATGAGGGAGTGAAAGCGACAAAAAAAAGGCACCAGACAGGTGTAGGAAGACGCCCTGTGGGGCCGCGGACACCCACCTTCCACCGCCACCTTTACAAAACCCTGCAAAACAAGGGAGCGTCATCTGATCTGTGTTCTGCTGTAGCTTCCAGCGCTGGGAGGTGAGCGAGCCAAGTGACCTAATTAGAGCAGCGGGAGTCCCCAGGGCTGAGTGACAGATAGACCTGCCAATCACACCGCGAAAAGCCTCCATCAAGCAATGACTTGTCACCTGACACAAAGGGGCGGGGCAGCAGGAGGCCGCAGCACTGGACCACCCATAAGGACACTTGGAACGTCGAAGGAGGCAGAGAAGATCCCCCGCCATTTGGCAAGTACACCAACACGAGGCTGCGGCTCTCTGGAAGGACGAGCTAAAGCAGTGGCCCTGCTTTGCCTAAATTATTAATGTGCAAATAAATAAACCAGTCTCCGCTTTACCAGTGTCTCTCGTGTAACTTAATTAACTGTGACAAGCCACCGGGTGGGAGAAATGAACGAAAGGCAGAAAAACAGCCACAAAAATGGAAAAACACAAGACCCAGAGAGAGAGAGAGAGAAGTAAAAACAGTTGCTAGGCAACATACAACATCTGCAGGAATTCAGCAAAGTATTCCATTTTTCAGATTTCTGTCTCCAGGGTTACAGCGGAAATATAACGCTCCGAGTACCTCTGAGGTGCTTCGGCTTTGTTGGAACAACCACAAAGGTTCTGTGCGGCCGTCTGTTGAAGAACGCGCCCTCTAGTTTCCCCACAGCTGGGATCCATAAACTTTCATTCGGCTGAGGACGTTATCAAACACGCCACACGTGCGTCAGAAACTCCCGGTCTGCCCTCGTCGTGGTCCCCTGCCTCGTCGTCAGCCTTTGGGACGCATCGCCGTGAGGGTTCTCTGCCGTTCTCCAGCCGCAAATCATGGCCTTTTGCTCTATTTCCTTCTTTGTTATGCGCACAATACAATGACCAATGTCAGCAAACATTCTGTTCTATTACAAACGATTTTTCCAAGAAGTATCAATAATAACAATGATAGGCTGTTTAAAACAAGTCCACAGCTAATTTAAATGATTAAAGTATGTTCCTTGATGGTTTTTGTCCCTTGGATTTTCTAAAAGTCATAAACTCTTGAACTCAATAACACATCGACATTGTTGCCGTTTAGAATTCAGTGTTTCTTAAATGAGAAAAATGAGTCGACAAGACAATTAGCTCTGAATGCTGAGACGGCTCTAATAGGTTTATTGCTCCAGAGATAGAGCGAATGGTGAATAAGTCATATGAACAAATGTCACTGGTCTTGTAATATCCTCCATCGATTTGGTTTGTCAGTGACAATTCACCATAAGTCAGCACGTCTTTGTTCTTGATTTCACACCAGACAAACGGAATGTAACAAGAGTTAAAAATGTGTCTGTGTGTGTGTGCGTGCGTGTGCCCAACTCGGGTCACACCTGAACACGTTTGAACCCGCAAATCGAGCTGCTCTTTGTGAACCGACCGCTCGGAGCTCCGACACTTCAGCCAACTCGCTCTTATGTAACTCCGCTCAGGTCCTCCTCTCCGTGTCCATTCACTCGTTCCTACAGATACAATGGTGCCACGGCATGTTCCTTATCTTCGCTAACACCGCCCGGCATAAACACTTCAGCCGCTCCGTGCGCTCGCTCGCCCGCTCAGTCATGTCTGCTTTACCGCTGCGAGTCCATTTATTGCATGAGGCGAGCCAGGGCTGTAATTGAGCTGTACAAATTTTCAGCGGCATCTGAAAAATCATGGGTGTCTGCTCTAATTCAAGATGAGACAGAGGGAAGCCAGCGCTGTGCTTGGCAGCGCGGGGAGAATCGATGCAACACCAACGTCTGGGAATCAACAGCGTGCACATAATGTGTTTGCTCTCGTCAAGTACCCGTCTGATTGGTCACAGATAATCTCTCTGGGGAACGTGAACGCATGACAATTAGAATTTAGCAGCAGCAAAGCAGCAAAACTTTAACGCCCCCCCCCCACACACACACACATCTCTTTGTTTTGCAGATCTAAAAGATGCCTGTTGACCTGAGTGCGCCTCGACTGCAGATGAACTCCGGCCAAGTTTGACGCTGGCAAAGCTGTCTGAGCTGCAGAGGCCATTTGCCCACTTACAAAGAGCGGCGTGTATCCCCAAAGTAAGTTCTCTTTGAGACGATATCTTCAGCGAGGTGTGGAGATTGCAGAGACGGACGCCTAGAACTCCCACACACAGATGTTGTTTCATGTTGCCGGAATTAATCTCCGAGCTCCAAAACACGGCGCAAACCGACCGACGCACATCAGAAACACTTTGGAGTTCATCGGCGCCAGGTGGAGCGTCTGTCCTGGAGATAACAACAAAAAATATCCCTCGATGACACATGACAGCCGCATTCAGCAGCTGCGACACGCTGACAATGACGTGTTTAATGTCCACCCGCCCGTCTCGGAGTCTATCGGAGTCTTTCTAGGAGTCGACGCGTCAAACTCTCTCGCTCCTCTCCGTCGCCCAGCGGGCACTAAGAATAGACCACAGCTGGCACTGCACGGCTTACATACTTCACACTCCAAAATACTCCTGCCCATCCCGTCCCACTTCCAGCTCTGGGACCAGCGGTGGTCCCCTCCC
>CAAKHB010007056.1:132224-144220 GCA_901007665.1 Aeoliscus strigatus
CCCCTCCTCCGCGCACGCTCGTCCAGCCCACCACGCATGGTAATGTAATGGCGGTCGGAAGCTACTACGGAGACTCGCCTTCCTATTTGACCAAGTTTGCGCTCACGTGATCAAAGTCTGGGATTACGGTACATCACGTTCAGATGCGCGGGTGCGACGGGCGCACGCGCAGCCGCCCATTGTTCGCGGGTACCTGCGCGCGGGGCCGACGGGTGTGGAGGTTGTCTGTCGGCGTGTCTTTCCCCGTGTGACGTTACGTAATGGAACCGCGTTCCTCACGGCGGAGGATGTGACAGAATAGAGGTCAGCGTGACTTACGGAGCCGTTTCGTAAGAGGCACTTATGTAGGTTACACCCCCCCCCCCCCAAATGTACACATCAGCTGCACGTCACAGCACTGGGACTGACTGCATTACAAATCTGGAACACACACATGTACAGTATGTACTGTATATACACACATATCTACACAATAACACATACATATATATGTACAAAAACGATATAGTTTTTGTTTGTGTATATATGTCAGTTGTTGTGTATATATGTATATAGCATATGTGTGTTTATGTACCCCGCCTTTCGCACGTTGACAGCTGGGATAGGCTCCAGCACACCCGTGACCCATAACTGGATTAAGCGGCAGAAAATGAATGAATGAATGAATGTTTATGTATATGTATATACACATATCTACACAATAACTGTCATACATACACATATACATATACAAAAACTATATACTATGTGTACATACAGTATGTCTGTTGTTGTGAATATATATACATATACACTGTACGTGTGTATGTATATACACATATATCTACACAATAACACATACATATATATGTACAAAAACTATATAGTTTTTGTTTGTGTATATATGTCAGTTGTTGTGTATATATGTATATAGCATATGTGTGTTTATGTATATGTATATACACATATCTACACAATAACTGTCATACATACACATATACATATACAAAAACTATATACTATGTGTACATACAGTATGTCTGTTGTTGTGAATATATATACATATACACTGTACGTGTGTATGTATATGCACATATATCTACACAACACTCACATACCTACATACATACTGTACATATATACATACAAAAACGGTGTATATTGTTTTTGTATGTATATATGTCTGTTTTTGTGTATATATATATATATATGTATATGTGTGTCTGTGTGTGTGTGTGTTCCATATTTGTCATGCAGTCACAGTGCAGTGATGTGCAGCTGACATGTACATTTACTGTATTTTAGACAGACATGACATGTCTGCTGACATGACACGACAAACCCTGTTCCAGGGGTTTTGGGACGTTCTCTCCACTGTAAAGACCATCGAGGCAACTGCCATTGTGATGTTGGGCGATACAAATAAACTGAATTCAATCTGTATGTGCCGGCGTTGGCACATACAGATTGGCACCCACATAGAAACAAACAAAAAAAAATGTTTTCTTCTTTTTATTAAAGGACAGAAAACAAGACATGTAGCTACAACATAACCTGAAATACATAATCAGGTATGCAAACATGAAACATTCTAGCATGTAGCTGCAATATGCTACCTACGACACTTTGAAAATGTATGGTAACATGCACAGACAGAAAATATGTACTCTATGTCTCAATAATCAATCCAGTTCAGAAGCTACAATGTCCAGTGGTTTACTTCAGTTGTCTCTAGCATCTCTGGAGTGCTCTGAGCATCTTTCATCTCATCACACTTAACACAACAGTGTTGTTATCTTAAATGTTCATGATAAAAATCCTGATGTTTTGGTGGTACAACAGTGATCTAATTCAATATTGGTCTTCAAAATGTAAATGGTGGGCATGTTTCATGCTTCACACAATAACAACTGAAGTGAGGTGCTGTCTTAAGATCAGCTGCTGAAACTGGGGGGCATCGAGAGAACCGTGGAATGATGCACATCGAAAGTTCTGTTGTTTATACCATGCCAGCGCTTATCATTTAGTGAGCAAAGACAACATAATTAACTTGTGTATGAGTCACTGAGAGGTTGAATGCTTCATTCATGCGATAAGATCAAACGGCATTGAATATAACCTTTATTTAAAAAGGGAAAAGCACCGACAGCCAGCTCTTTTACAGAATTACCATACAAAGTAACAACATAAAACCATGATAGTTCATAAAAGCAGACAAAGGTCATCAGATTATTCAATAAAAAAAACGGCACCACATTAACATAAATCTATTAAAGTGGATTAGTTCGTCCAATCAGCCTTCTGTTGATTGTTCTACTTTCTAGAGAGCAGTTCAGTGAGTCATGATACAGGCGACGTGTTTTTATTTTGCATGAGAACAGCAGTGCGCCATCATGGGAATCATGTAAAAAAAGCAGCAATCACAATTGCCGTTTTCTGTTTTCTGACCAAATGAAGTTTGTCCCAAACGCTTTTAAGCGATTTTACCTCGATGTGTAAATCTAGCGGCACTATTTACAGACGGCCCCCCTTTTGCTGCAGTCGTAATATACTGCCATGTCCAGTCCATTATGATATTAGCCCAGTTGAAACATTAATCATTTAATACAGCTTTATGTATGTTGGGGAAACAGCTGGTACATTCTGCCACAGAGCGAGAGCTTTAGTCCAGCGACTCCTCGTATATCTGAGGAGCAGTGTGAGGAAAAGATATGAATCAGAGGGATGAGCGAGGGCTTAGCCCGGCAGCTATCGATCCCTTTTCTCCAGGAATGATCCAGAAGTCATTTGGAGACTACTTTTTCTCCCCTTCCCTTGTTCAATACATCCCAAAGGCTTTGAAAAGACGCTCGCACGCAGTTTGGCGCGCTCAGTGTGCGGCCGATAGGATGAGACGTTATCAGTGTGAATAAATCTATTTCAATATGCCACGCGTTTCCCCTCATCAGGCCCCCACTGACTTGATCTGTGTGCGAGGAGAGAAGATGCATTACTGTTCTGATGAAAGATAATGTGTTTGTCTAGACAATCTGGGGGATTTGCATTTTGTGTGTTTTATGGGAGGGTGCAGTAAATTATGAATATAAACTCCCATGAATGTATGCAGATATATGCAGGGTAGAGGTGGCGTCCTGCAAACTGCCTTGATACTTCATAACGTATCAACTTTACAGGAATTACTCAAGAACAATTCATTGGCGTTTCGCTCCATCCGTGATCGATAGTGGTTTTAGCATGAGCGAGCCCAGGTTTTAGGATTTGATACATCTTAGTTAATACTTCTGTCACTCCGATGTCAGAGATCTGAGAAGTCCAAGTGACGAATAACAGCTTGAGTTGATCGGGCATCTGAGTGACACACAAATGGACTATTTATCAAGTCAAGATTGATGACATTTATGGATATTGTTGACTTCCAGACTTATGTTGAGGCAAAAAGCACAACATGGTCAGAAAATTGAATTCAATTTTAAACAAACTACAATGAAACTAATGAGGATTTCTGTATGCTAGTTATGACTTATGAAATGACGGACGGACCATTTTCTAAATTGCTCTGTTTTTTAGGAAAAGGTCCGGTAACATCAGACTTCCTCCCTCTGCCCACTTTTCGATCATGGAATGAAATGATGTCACACAATTGTGACAATTCTTGCATTGTTCTCTCGGTGATGCGGAATAAATCAATGCGGGAATGAATGAATGAATGAATGAATGAATGAATGAATGAACCTTCTCAGTATGGGAGTCACAGTGGAGGTGATCGGACACAAGAGGAGGCTGAGCGGAGGGACTGCGACCGTCGAGTATTCGCATTTTATCACACCTGCGGTCGTCTCTGACAATGTTTGCAGCCGCTGACCTGCAAGAAAATCATAAACCCAAAGGATATCACAGTACGACCACATCGTTTCCAAACGTGTCCATTCTCACCTGGCGCTGTCTCGGGTGTCATCCTCCCTCAAATGATATTACAAGTAGTGCGGTACTTTCTCTTGCAAATAAACAGAAGGAAATGACATTAACCAGAAAACACTGATGTTCCCCAAAAGCTGATTTATCTTGCATGAATACAAGCACGGCCTTCGTACAATAAACATAATGAGGAGGAGAAATACAGTTTGAGGTATTTCATCATTATTGCGGATGAGCGTTTCAGCAGTGTTCTATGTCGACAAACGCTCCTTCTAGATGTTTCCCGAAGTGTTTTTGCACACCGCTAACTGAGAAAGGGCTCATTAATGATTATGGATTAGCATATTTCAAGGGATTATACTCACACGGACACTGAAGGGTGTCACTCATCCCCAGTGGGCCGGGGGCCTTCAGGAGCATCATTAGTGACTGATGGATGACGGCGCACAAAGTTAACACACACACACACACACACACACCTGGCAGCAAACTCTCCCCGTGATATCAGATGAGAGTAACTCCTCTCTTACCACGACTCCCGCTACCTCAGTGGCATTTCCTGGAGCGCGGCAGAGAAGAATAGATGGTGTGCATTATAATGAACATGGGCTGACACCACCTCATCCATCATTCCTCCCAGGAAAATTACAGCAGTGCCAGAGAGAGAGAGAGAGAGAGAGAGAGACCTGAGATCACAAGGAGTCTGCAGGTCAGACTGTCATCAGCTCATTGTTGTTGGTTTATAAATTTCTGTTCAAACTATGTCCCTGCGGTGGGAAGGTGCAGGAGGAACAGTCCACTTGTCCTCACCCAAACACGGCCTGGATGATTCTTTTTTTTAAAAAAACATATAACACAAGCAGTTTGCCTTTATTTGTGTGTCTGCCTGTGTGCGTCGCTCGTCTGCGATCCCGAGTGATGGACTCAAGCGGCGTGACGGCTGTTGTCGAGGCGTTTCCACAGCGTATTGATTCCACCGTGAGCCGCGGATGTCTTCGGGCGCCAGGCTCCAGAGACGTGAAAATTAGATGTTATCTCATACCTGCTTGAAGATGACGAACCAAAAAGCGGGGTCGACCACACGTTGTCTGGTTTTTGGAATCACGTCCAGCTGATCCGCCGATCGCACGTGTTACGGACTTCAGCCGATCGGGTGGAATATGCGCAAAATAAATAAAGATTTCCATCTACATTGCAAATGGGACGTTAAAGTTATGCATGGAGGAGATGACTGAAGGTTAGAGAAAAGGCCTTTAATCCCTCGTTGCCGGAGTAAACCTCCTCTGTGGCCACTGTACAAGCTGGGCTTTACTGCATATTTTAAACTGCAAGTAGAAGACTATTGCCAAAGCCACGTGCGGGGCCTTCATGTGGAAAGATTACCACAGATAGTGTGCTTTAAGTGACCAGCCAGCATTTCCACTCGGCTGCACCCTCTGATGCCCCCCGAACAGAATTCAGCAGGAGCCTTCAAGCTCCTCATACATAATGTATGGCTGAAGGTCTGCTCAGTTTTCATGTTCTCCTAATTCATTTCACAAAGAGAGAAACGCAGGCAGCGTAGGAGCACACACCCTGCATCCACCCCCCCCAACGCCATCACATCAGGTATCACTCCTTCACCGCTGACTCGTCTCCTGTTGGTAACAAGAACGCTCATGTTGCTTTTTTCCCATCGGACCTGATCGACAGGAATCAGCCTCACGCCGTCAAAATAAAGGGAAAATTTAAGAGAATTTGTATTTTAAAATAGACAATATCAGCTGCTTTCTGTCTTACCAGGCTTTTAATAAATGTTAGTCCACTGTAGAATTGTGCGGAATTATCGGGAATGACTCCATCGCGTTAACGTGACAACGGCTTCCAAGAAAACTGCAAAAAACAAATTTTCCCGTCATAGGAAATGACTGGAATCCAGAGTGTTTTCACAGCTCTCTTGCTCAGACACACTTTCACCTAGAAACGTGATTTAAACACTAAAACATAGTTTCATCAGAAGGAGGTGGTTTCTCAACCTGAGGCCCGTGGACCACGACGGGTCCAGCAGCAGATCCACATTCAAACAGCTCAACAAGGAATTTCCTAGTTGTGATTTATGTGTCTTTTGTTTTGTATCAGTCCCAGTAAGTCAAAGCCAAATGTAAGAGAACTTTAGCCACGCTCAGAAATGATATTTATTAGTTTAATGCTCAGTGACACCGCTCTGGTCTCTTTTTATGTGGCCCTCCCATATTTGATGAGCCACGATTGTCTTTTGTTTGTATTTCGCTCACAGTCACCGTCATTCATGAAGATCAGTCCCAACACAGCCTTCTCTTCAGTTGGTCCAAACGTAGCCTCCTGCTGACCTCAATAAATCGACCAGATGAGCGTTGGACGTTTCAGTTAGTGCCCTTAAAGTGGCCTTTCCACAAACACAGTCCTTTACTCAAAGGGGGGCACTGTGTGTGTGTGTGTGTGTGTGTGTGTCTTTCTCAGGACCCACTGGAGAGTGTGGTGGAGTAACGACGACTGTATCGTAATAAAATTATAGTCCACTGAGCATAGCTAATGATTGCATCTGATCATTTTAGCGTACGTTCACTTCAGGGAGTCGTCCTGTCCGGTCTGCTGTTCATCAAGGAGTCAAATGAAAGAACAGGATTTCACGGTGTGTGTGTGTGTGTGTGTGTGTGTGACCTTTGCTCCTTGGATTAGTTTTGCTTTATCAGTTTGATTCAGACTTTATAATATGCTGAGCATTTGAAATTACCAATGCATGGGCAAAACCACTTTTCATACAAACACTTGTAGCACAGATGGTCAAAGAGATATTAAATTAGAATACAGAAGTTAAATTAATCAATTGTCTTAGCGATTATGGTTAAATGCAAAGTCCTGGAAATATCTTGAAGGAATGTCCCAGTCAGGACACGTCCGGCTGCAAAAGGATAAAGGATGTAATACAAAGTGTAGTACTTGAACCATCAACTTCATTTGAATCATCGAACGGAAAATCACAGGAAAGCAAATACAAGAACTCATAATTTACCTTCAACTTAAACCCAAAACAAGAAACAATAGAAATAAAATTCACAAAACATCAGCGAATGAAATTTCATAGATCAACTATTCAGTCCAAAAGTGAATGGATGAATGAGGCTGTGACGTGTTGGAGAAACAAACAGTTCCACAGCTCCTCTCCCTCTCTAACTCCATTCACTGCCACAAGGTTCACTTAACAACACGTTTCTCTTTTCTGTCTTCCAACTACTTCAGGTCCTCAGACTTTTTCATTTTCTTCATCACTCCTCCAGAGCAGTTCTCACATATCTAGTTCGTCCCAACTCTTTTTTTTTTGTTTGTCACACTTTCCACCATGTGTCTCCATGTTATCACCTCACTTCCTGTGCAGGTGGAAGAGAGTTTCCTGCTACACACTTAGTTCTTTCTTGTTTTTGTGCAGGTTTCTTCATTTGTATGTTTGCCCTTTATTCATCTGAAGTAGTTTCTGACTCCTCCCTCAATCTGGGATTCGGCCCCTGACTGATGTTGATGGGGTGATGGATTGAGGATCCACCCAGAACCACACAACTCCTTGCTCTCTTTAATTACGATGGAGCATTTTCATGACCCGTGTCAATCCATCCATGGCTTTGTTGTTTAAATTCAGCTGTTCACTACTTCAGCAACAAATCAAATCAGAGACCCAGGGCAGGAGAAATTACTTCATAATCGAACTGATAAATTTTACATATAAAGAAATTAATTTATGTTTGTTATGTAAGTAACAGTATGTAACTTTTTATTTCATAATTTGTTCCTTAGGGTGGGGTCACCTGCATATACATGCCAATACAGAGTAATTTACACATAATTTTGTCACAGCAGTACCATCTCCATACATTTACGTGATCCATCAAGTAATTGTTTTAAGAAAGTCTTTATGATTAAACAAACAAGTTGTGAGTTTTCATCATACAAACTTGAATATCAATGAGATCAAACTACAAAGTAAGTCAAGGGCGACATATTAATATCTGCTTGTCCTGGCCGAAGGCTTGTTTTTCTGAATCCGGCTGTATGAATATCAGTGTGGGGGTGGAAGCGTTAGAAAGGCTGCAAATTCTTCAGAAAAGAAAAAAAAAAAATGCAGTGTGACGAGTGACAAGAAAAGAGGGAGGTCTTTTAGCCACTTGTGGCCTTCACAACCCGGGCACAAATCATAGAGGGACATGGCAATCGGAGTGACAGATGAACAATGCTCCCGTTTTCCAACCCCCTGTGAACAGGCCCATCCATCACAGGGGGTGAGATTAATTCAATTCATCAGCTTTTTGTCTCCTCGGGCCCCCTAATGCCACCTGATATTGCTCAAGGGGGACTTATAAATGTTTGTGGATTTGGTCGGAGCTTGACACTGAATTAAAACATTACTCTTCGCACTACGCTCGTTTCACCAAACGACTGCCGGTCAAGAACATAAGCGGGAGTTTGCACAGTGAGAAGAGCTCCAGTCATCGATCACAAAACGTGTTGTGGAAATGTTTCATGGGCATCAAAGTCTGCAGGTATTGAACCATTCATAGCCAAACTAAATAACCATCAATGTGCAGATTGTACAGAAACAATGAACAACATGTTCATAGTTTCATCATTTCAAGCCGATATCGCAAAGATCTCAAAGCAAACAGGTTGGTTCAGTCTACATGAGCACAAAGTTCTGGTTCAATCCTCTGGGGGCCGTTTGTCAGTCCTGAAATGAAGGCGAACGGCTGATTTTTCATTGAATTTTCACGTGAATTGACACGTGACAAATCAAACCAAATGTCTTCACGGTTTTTCCATTTCAAGATTAGCAAGCTTCACTAAACCTGCCTTCTGCAGCGGGTGTTTCTGGTGTCTGTGGGACACTGGAGGCCCTAGAAGCCCTACTCGGTAGGTGGAGAAGCACAAACTCGTGAGGACCTCTGCTGGCCGAAACTGTAAACAATGTGTGATGAGGTTTGACTTCAGTTTGAAGCCCAGCTTTGTTTTAAGAGATTTTTTTCCATCAACCACTGTCACTGCTGAGATACATTCATAAAAATATATGTGTACACCGTAAGTTAGTATTAACTAAACATTCATTCTGTTAAAATAGACTTGACGAATGCACAGTAACAGATGGAGAAACATGGTTTTATTTAGTTAGGCGTAGCCATCCTTCTGAGGCTGATAGTGGATCCGGCCTCCCCTCCAGACACACAGGTAATAGGCCAAACTCAGAGATCCCACCACGGACGCCAGCACGAAGACGGTGACCACAACCACCATCCACACACCTGGTCCTGCAGGTGGCTCTGACCACACAAAAACACAAAAAGGAGCGTTTTAGAACAAAGAGGGAAGGCTCCCTTCTGAACACGCTCTGCTGCCGACTCACCCTGTTCCTTCAGAACCGTTTGTGCCGTCGACGTCGTCAACAAAGTCTGGTCGTCAAACAAGACGCGTTCGCTCTCTGTCGGACCCTCGGGCTGGACGAGCTCCTCTGCTGCCGCCTCTTGCTCTCTGACATCCTCATTCTGCTGACTGTCGTCACTGAGGATCCACTGATCCGGGAAGTATCGAGGAATGCCTGCGAACGGAAACAAGAGTGACGGACGGAGAGCGAGGCCTTCTGTTGACCCAACCTTCCAAACGACAGAATAGAACTCTGTTCCTCACCTGACTGGCTGCTTGGTGCCGCTAAAACAGCCAAAACCACCAAATGAAGAGCAAGCATGGCTGACCTGGCCAGCGTTTGTGTTTCCGTAGCCCTTATGTGGCCATCGGGAGGATTGACATCAGCTGTGGCCTCCAGACTCAATCAAGGCTTCATCTACCAGAGCTGCTCAGCCCTCAGCCTGCTCCTGTTTCCTGTGTAAAACCGTCTTCTGACTCACGCCTCTTTCACCAGAAAGTGATGACAGTTACGCAAATGGAGACTGAAAAAAAAAGTCGTAATGCTGCCAGTTTAAATTTTTCCACAAAACGGAAGTGTCAGATGTTCTTTTCCCAAAAGTGGTTCAGCTTTACTCGACAACGTAACCGCAACATAACAAAACCAGACGAGTGCATGAACAGTTTGGACTTTACTGATTTACTTCAAAGAAAAAACAGGGAGACTCATCATTTTCATGTATCATCATTTATTTCACAACAGTTTTGTTTTTCCTCCAGTGTTATAGATACAGAAGAAGAGTGGAGCTACAGTTTTCAGCATTTGCTTACACAGTTCAAATAAATGTCTACACTCTTGTGAGCAGGAGCAAAGTGTGTGTGTGTGTGTGTGTGTGATGGGTCGCAGTTCAAACCTGAATGTGACTCAGAGAAGCGTCTTCTGAAAACTCTGTAGCATACGAAACCTTCACAAATGTCTTGCTCCGATCATTTTCAATCCTTCTCCTTTGCAGAAAAAACAACATCAGAGCCTGAAATGTTAAAACCACATCACGCATGTGTATTTTCCGACGCACCTGCTGATGCACAGAGAGCGGTCGGCAGACCTTCGCTCGACTGGAGTGTGTCGGAGCAGGTGGGGCTCTGACACACTTACAGAAACAAGGCCTCGCAACACACACCTGGACTTCTCCTGTGCAGAACACTCAAACGTCTGCGATTCAAGGAGTCAACGCACGTCTGTTTGCACAAGGCTGAAGCATGAAAGTGAAACACCGGATACAGCACGTAGAGAAAAGTCCCTGCATACACCGGAGACGTGACCTTCAGGCTCAGAAACTGTCACGACGACTCAAAAAACAAACCAAAAAAAATCCTGAACATTTCAGGGGCTTTGTGAACTCGTTTGACACAGAACCAGCTGGTCATGGTCATAAAATGAAGGAGAGACAAGATTTCAGTAGATCTCCCGAGGAATAAAACGGAACCGCATGCTTCACAGTGACACAAACGTGTGACAATACTTATTGCTGAAATGATCTCCAGGCGATTACCATTCCCGACGGAGATCTGTCTGTTCATGTGACTGACAGCTCATCTGAATTTCAATCCCATTTCCCTTCATTTGGAACGTCCAAACGTTATGTAACCGCCTGCTCTGATTTGACGTGGGGGAGGACTCACTCTCCCTTGCATAGTTCAGCATGAAATACAGTACATCACTCGGCTCTTTGAAGCAAAGCTTTGGCGACATTATTTAAACCGCGTTTCCTAGTTAATCCCTTAAAACTGTCGTCTGCATAGACACTGACCGAGAGGTATAACGGTAACGTGCATGTGCTCCAAGTGAAGAAACACTTCTTCAGAAGGGAAAAATAAGAAATCTTTCCCTGTCAGAGGTGGTCGTACATTTCTAAGTTGTTATTCCCATAATTCAGAAAGTCAGTTCACCCCAGCGTAAAAAAAAAAAAAATTTTTTCTTTTCTTTCCCTTTTTTTTTTTTTTTCCAAACACACGGGTGGGCAAATATTCACCCTCAAACCTTGTTTGCGAGCAGTTTTGCATCAACAGACACTTGTGCTCATTATAACAGAAGATCCAAACGGGCGTGACGTCCCATTCAGCTAGCTTGTAGCATTGGCTAGCAGCTAACAGACGGAGAAGCATACTGAAGACAAAATGGGTTTTTTTGGGTGAACTGTCCCTTTAAAAGAGCCTCTGGCCACAAACCTGTTTCCATAGCAGCGAAACAAAAAAAAATCATTGAAATACTTCACATTAATACTTCCACTGTTCGTTACTACAGAGAATCCCATTTGTGTAAATAACATCAATGCAACATGTAATGGCTCCCGTCACCGTGAAAAAGGTAGAATGAAACACACGGAAAAGTGCAACAAAGAACACTCCGGAAACATTTTAACGTAACAGACACTTGTTTGGCAGAACGCACAGGGACATCGTGGCAAACTGGCCCTTCAGTTACAGTATCGAGGAACATGGCTAAAAACAAACCCCAGCATGTGGATTTCTGTCTCTAGGTGACATCTGGACATTGAACCTGCAGCAGCAGTTTCCCTGACGATTACAACAAACAGGATTTCACCGTTTTCTATTTCTGTGCAGATGCATTCCTGTTTATTAACATTTATTCCGTTGCTACCCAGACTGCATGTGTGTATGTGGGGTGGGGGGGGGGGGGG
>CAAKHB010007056.1:154364-167424 GCA_901007665.1 Aeoliscus strigatus
GGTTGTTTATCCGTTTTATTGGGCGGAGGACGGGGAGGGATGTCACACTCCTATTGGGGTTAAGAAAACAAGACATTAGGCCTGTAAAACAAACAAACAAACACGGTCGTATACAATCAGCTGGAGGTAAACTGGAGCTCAGCTACAACACCGAAACGCACCTAGAGTGTGTGTGTGTGTGTTCACACTGTAAATGTCCAGGAAATGGATCTCGCCAACGGCCGCTTCAGCTGGACAGAGCGGAAAAATCATTTACTGAGTGGATGGATTGATGTTTGTCTCGTGTGATATAGCCCTTAATCTGAGTAAACGTGAAAAACCAGGGAGGCAAAGCAATTTTCTTTTCCTCCACAAGGGGGAGACGATGGGCTTCTCGTTCAGTCACGTCTGTCTCTCCCTCTCATTTTCTGTGCATGTGTACAAAAAATGAGAAATTGAAAAACAATGCACCTTGGAGAGAAAAAAAGTCCCGAAAGCAATCTCTGATTGGAGTTCTTGTCAGCCCTCCATGCACGAAACACCAACAGATTAATCACAACAAAGCAGGGTTTTTTTTTCTATAGCATGCTCTCAGTTCTCACAATCTAGTTCTACAAAAGCAGAAAGCTTTAAAAAAAAAAAAATCAGATCGTCATAAACTATCTAGACAGGCAGTATTCTACCAAGCCTTCAGGTACAAACCGTTCAGAAAAACTATACTCTTCTCTCACATTGTGAGCTCCTTTTCTCAGATAGTTACTTTCTAGTGATACAAACGCACTCCTCCGCTCTGCTGCAGGGATGTGTGAAACAGAGCAACTCTATTACTACTGAGGAAAAAAAAAAAAAAAAAAAACCCGACTCCTGCTACTCCAATAAGGCAGCAGCACACCTCTTTCCAAACAAATAGGCTTCTTTTTTTTTTTCTTCTTTTTTTGTGCAGCTCCATGATCAAGATATTCGCTCTGGAGACGCGGCAAGGCAGCTTCGGGTGTGTTGGTCGAAGAACAAAACAAAAACAACAACAACAACATTACGTCTGCTAATGGGCGTGCAGTCATGCTCACAGTGTAACGGCCCTTCCGAAAAGGTCAACGGTGGTACGGCTTCACGTGTAAGCACCTGCTCAGCTACGAAACACTGCAAACTGCTTTCAGCGTGTGACATTTCCTGTTTGATTGGGCCCGTTGAAACGAAAGCACGTCTGGCTCGCATTGCCTTCCGGCACCGAGGCTTCAGGCTCCAGTGAAAACGGCCCCATGGCCCGATAAGCTGCGTGGATCCTTTCAAGGAGCGGAAACCGGTCTGATATTGTACGCGTTTGTGCGCCTGACCCACCGTGTCTTGTTGAGACGTGAGGAATTTCTTTAGGAGTTTAATCAGTGCTAAAAAAATAAGGAGACGGCTCATTTCAACACCTGAATGAAAACACCCGACAGGTCGTCTTTGACAGCTGGAAACGAACGCCTGCGAGCTGAATGTCTGTTACGTGTTACGTAACTGGACAGCTGCTACTTTATGAATGAGGAATTCTACAAGAACATCTAATTTCGCACCAGTTTCACAAACGGGATCGGTGCTTTGAAACAGCGCGCCCGTGTGAAGCGACATGACCGACCTGAGTCTTTACACTGTGCCCATTTTGACACAGCATTATTGCAGGCTGACAAAAAAAAAAAAATGTTTTGTCAGTAAAACGTTCACTGACTTGCCGCCGTTTACTGCTTTAGTTTGTCTTGCAACAATTCAAGAGGGTTTTTTTCTGATTCGTAACACCCAGTTCCACCACTTTTCTGTTACACAACACACTGTTAACATGCAACACAGAGCAGCATGCACTTAATCACAATAGATTCCCGAGCGTCGCCGACACTGACTCGACTGCGGAACACAACCTGCATCCACCTCAGCTTACTAATGCCCCCGCTCTTGGCTGCCAATGGAAAATACCACCACAAAAATCGCTCACGCTGCCAAGAACTAAAGTCGCTACAGAGAGCCGACGCAGCAGTAGCAGCAGCAGCTACGAGCCACGCTCAGAGTCAAGCGTCGCGATGAAAACATACCCAGGGTGAACAACTTCCTCAAACCCCCACCATACGGGTGCTGCGGTTGTTCAGCCGCTGCTGCCATTTTATAGAAACAACTGCTTAACTCAGACAGATGCCTCATGCAAATGACCAGTGACGGACATTGTTCATCCACCTCGGTGCTGACATGTTCCGGCACTTTCCTTGACTCTTTCCCTCCACTAATAAACACTTCAGCAGCCCGTCAAGAGCCTTGTTGCAGTTAACTGTGACACCAGCGTCATTTACTGAAGCACAGCTGGTTATGAAATGAAAAACTACACAGCAACAACCTTCAGTTTTAACTAAATCCTGAGCTAACATACCACCACCACAAGGCTGTTTTTTTTTATTTCAGGGGCGTACGACATTAGAACTGGATGCAAATACAAACTGAAGCGGTGAGATCACATGCGATCATAGCAGCTCCGACCACGATCAATATGAAAAAGGAAACGGGGGCTGTAGTACTTTTAAAACCATTACTTCCTGTCCTCTGCTACGTGTAGGTGTTTGTTCTTTCCCACACTGCATCTGTATATATATATATATATATATATATATATATATATATAAAAATCAGACAGACTTCACACAGGAGAACAACAGAAGCCGGTTGCCATGACCTCAGAGCCGTGCCGTCACCCTGCAGCTGTGTCCTAGATTTCACAGCGCACTCACAAACTCGCATGCAGCTTCGAGATAACAAAAAGTGTTTATTCTCCCAGATTCACCCGACGTTTTAAAGCAAACTCTTGTTGACTCGGCTGCTTAACTGCAGTGTGTGTGTGTGTGTGTGTGTTGGGGGTGGGGTGCTGTTGTTACGACAGTTCCACTGCAGGTAAAAATCGGTAAAAAGGAAGGACCGGCAGGAAATCTGCTGAGACAAAAACGGACACATGGCGGCAGTGAGAAAGTCGTAGCGAGGGGAAACGGTTCTCGTCGCAGTCACAATCAGCCGCTGTCTACTCGATACTCGTTGATGCTCACGCTTTAAAGTTGCAAAATAACAAAAAGACACATTGCGCATCAAAACTTTTTGCTAGTTTCCCCCACTCGGCAAAAAAAAAAAAAAAAAGGTTTCTCCACACAATGTATTATTCATCTTGAATATTGAGCCATTACGGATTAGTAATCATCATGTCAACATCCTGTCTTTGTGTTAGTTCAGGGGATTAAAACAGACAATTCCTGTGGTGGTGTTTATGATGGCAGAAGCTAGGTCGGATCACCCTGTGCGAAGCAGAGAGCTGAACTGGCCGGCTGGTGGTTGAGGCTCACACCATGTGGTCTCCAGTGCTGGTGCTCTGACTGGGCACGTCTGAGGCTCGTTCCTTCTGTCGGTAGGACTGATGCTGGTGCCTGGAGCAGCAGTCCCCACCTGCAGCTTTGCACATCCGGTGCTCTTCGTCGCCTTCTTCCTCCAGCCCCGAGCCTTCGTCGACATCCAGCTGGCAAACACACACCTCAATCCCTGAGTCGCCTGTCACATGCCGGCGGCGTGTCACAAGCTCTTCATCCTCCTCCGCCTCCATCAGCGGAGCTTCCACACTCTCCCCTGCCACACACGGCGCCTGGGCCGGCGTCGGCACGGCTCCCTGCTCTAGGGGCACATCGGCGGCCAACATCGGCTCTGCCTCAGCCGTGGGCTGCAACGCCGAGACAACGGCAGGCTGGCTCACTTGTGGAGGGAGTGCCGGAGTAGCTTCGGGAGGGTTTTCGGAGTAAGGAGGTGGTGGCGTCGGAGGGTGCCCGACCACCTCTTCATAGTCGGGAAGCTTGCAGTCATTCCAGAACCCTGAAAGTCAGCAAACACATGAGCCTTCCTTACATCATGCACCTACATGTGTGTGCCGATTAACTGTAAGTACATGCTACTTACTGGAACCACTATTACATAAATCAGGCCAGAAAGGACCAGAGACCCCAAATAACCAACAAATCATGTTGGTGCGCTGAAGTTCACACTTCTGAAGGGATTATTTTAAGTACCTTGAACTATCACCTGTCAGTTTCATAACACCACTTGAGTACAGCAGAGAAGGTGCGGCAGTCTCAGAGGGCAACACAGCAGCTTATGACCTACATTGTTAAAGGAAATGCCAAAGAGCACATGAAAAGAAACTACCAGAGTCCCAACACACTGAATGTTAAAGCTGGATTCACAGTCAAGAAGTGACTGTGAAGAACCTTCTCGTGGGCCTTGGACTCTGTTTAATGTGGCAACACGTGCCGCTTCTGTTCGTAATGTTAGAGGGCACGATATCGAGTTTCAGCCATGTTCTGGAGTGACCGCTGACATTAGGGCGACATCTCTGCCGTCTACTGTCCTTTGCCAGTGTCAGACTATGATCCCAAATATACCCCAGGCAATGAGTGGTGGAGAACAGGATCGTGACACACACATTTTCAGCTTATGACTCTTTCTAAATAACCTGTTTGCTTATTTCAGGAAAAGTGCGTGCAAAAGCTGCCCCTCTGTAGCAAGTCATGTATAGAGAGCTAACAAATTGATTCTTGTATTATGTTTGGATCACTGACGCTGCTTCATAAAACACTCCAATACACACAACATTTACCCGGCATACATATGGTAAATTATTCACTAGTAACTGATTACTATCACCACTGACGACAAAAAACAGAAGAGAACCGCAGGATAGTAGGTCATTCCAAAGGCAGAAATATGCCCACAAGTCAATACAGAGTCTAATCGGCAGCAGAATCCAACTGATGGACACTCACTTAGATTGAGTGGTGGAGGGGAAATGAAGGAGCTGGATGCTCCCTGGTACGCCATGAGGCTGATCTCGCGTTGACGCTGCTCCTGCTGCAGACGCATTTTCACCCTCCGGTGTCGATAGGCACAGCAGCAACTCAGCATGATGATCAGGGTCCAAACCAACCAGAACCCTATTGGGGGAAGGACAGGCTCAGTGCAATCTGGTCATCATCTCATGATGGGGTGATGCTCGAAGCTTAGCCTGTCACTAGACAAGGCAAAGGTGTCAGTTCAACCTTCAAACAACACCATGAACCAATTACAACACTACAAAAGTAATTATTCAGGAACTCTTAATACAGATTTCTTTTTAAATACAGTCTCTAATTCTTTTTCATGTTACACATTCAGACTTCTGTTGGGTAGGGTAACACCAGTATGGTATCACCATGTAAATGCCAATACAGAGTGCACACACTAAAATTTTCCCAAACCTGAGGATATTTCAGGCTGCTGTGACCATCCCAACCTTTATAACTGAAAAAGTCATGTTTTTCACACTCCCACCATTTGTGTTCTCTCACCCAATAAACATAATCTTGACTAGACGGGGGTCTGTATCTCCAGAGCCTTCCCCAAGTGCTCTATTGGTATGGGTATGTCACATTACATATTGCAACAAATGTCAAATTTGCCTGTGAGGATAAGAACAATGAAGACGACTATTAAACAAATCAATTGTGGGCAAAAATCCAAAGGAGACCAGTGGCTATTGAGATACAAATACATAGTATTACTTTAATCTGTGACTTACACCAGAGCTCGTAGTAGTAGGTGCAGCACTCGGTCTCTCCACAGCAGTATCCCATCTCACAGCGATACTGCTCATTGTTTACCCCAAAACAGAACTCCTTCCCCTGAAACACACAGGGAAATAAAGATTGTACATATCAGCTTAACCGTGAACATATATCAGAATCACTTACTCATAAGAGAATGACTTGTCCAGGAACACTAATTAGCACATTGGTAAAACTCTAAATAATAGTAATAATAATAATGCTGGTCATACAGGAGCAGCAGTGGCAGAGTATCAAACACGACTGTTAACTAGCTAAATATTCCATAACATTAAGCCAATGTAGAGTTCAAATACTGGAAGTAATGCAGAAATACAATGAAGTACAGTAAAACTGGGTCAAACGATAAGTGGGGCACTTCAGTCATAAACAGTATGTTGACATACTGTACGTGGAAAGACGTCTTAGCCAGCAAGGGCTAACCAGCTAAGCTAACGTTTTTAAACTAACACGTTTACAAAGCATTGAATCAGGAGAAAACCATGGTCTAGTTTGCTGTGACAAATTAAGTCAGTATGCTAACAAATGTTCTTAACTGTCCAACAAAATATGATTAAGTGACTCAATAATGTTATCACCGTTGCCGTGTCGAAAACAAACAACAAATGAATGATTTAAAATCTCGCAAACAAACCAGCGTTTAGCTGCTAACTGTTCCGTCTGGCTAACGTCAACAACCAGGAATAAACAACGTCAATTCGCCGGGTACCAGCTAACAAGAGCTAATCTTAACACCATTGATTCAAACTGTAAAACTGAACTTAACACATGAGCGCATATTTCTATTTGATTCTCCAATCTGCCTACAAGCCATTCCTCGAATTCTACGCTAAAACTTCGACAAACTGACGTCATTCATAATGTACAGTAGAGAACTGTGTCAGCTTCCTTTGTGGAGAAGACAAAAAGAATCGACAGGAGGCCTTCGCCCAGCCCGGGAGCCGCGGCCTGACGTGGCCGCTCGCGTCCGACGTGGGAGCGACAGCGGCGGCTTACCTGCACCAGACAGGTCCCGGTGCTGAGAAGCCCTATAATGGGTCCCAGCGCTTTCTGCGGCATCTTTCTGGGTTTTCGGCCGTTGACACGACGGGAATCATAAATCAGTCGGTCGCCTCGATGACTTCTTGCGGTGACTGCCGGTGGCGGTTGCAAATTAAGTGTTTCGCCTGTCGCGTTCAAACATGTTTTTGTTGCTCCTTTACTGAAAGAAAGAGAGCCGGTAGTAGTATGAAACTGAGCAGTGCAGTGTGCTCAGCCTACTTAAGGGGGCGCTGTGCGTGCGTCAATAAGTAGACCAGGTTATTGAAGGTTCACGTCATGTTTCAAGTTCAATGCGGAACACAGATAAGACTGAAAAAAACGATGGAGAGGAGGGCTGAACGTCTTTTAATTCTTCACGTCTTTGTGTGTATTAAAACATGATTGAAACAACTTTCCAAATACATTATGGTACAATATATTTATTAATTGCAATAACTATTTTCATTAAAATTAAATCTGTTTATCACACATGAATATTCAAAGGAAATCGCTCTGTTTTTTGAATATGTGATGACAACATACGAGTAGTTCACTTCATTTTAGGACTTTTCTACTTGTCTGTGGCTATATAAAGAGCAAAAGTCGTTTGGTACATCCATGGAAACGCTCAGGTGACACATTATTTAATGTGACGTCATGCTGAGCTCCCAGGAAGCATGAAAGGAAAGATGTTAATCCACTCAGCCTGAACAGAGGCCACGACTTCACCTGAAACAACATGGTGAGTTATACGTCTTTGTTTACAATCGTCGCTGCTTTGTAATTACATCATGAAATATTTCATTTTGTGTTAAACTAGGTCAAAAAGACATGTATGTGATAACAGACTCTGGTTAAAGCTGGTATAGATGATACTGATTTATAAGTTGGAAGCTGTGATGTGTAGCCCTGCATTGCTTACATGCTTTGATCTGACAATTTTTTATAGCACTGTGTGTATTTTAGCATTCATTTCTTCATAATTTCCAAAACGGTTACAACTAAATATATAGTTATACATTCAATTGTTTTTTTAAGCTCTTTGATTATTATTGAGTTTACAGCACAAAATGTGTGACAGAAAAATCATGTGAAGAAATCATTTCCAGTAAAAGCACACGTTAGAGGTGGCAGATAGCAGCAAGGGAATTTCCTTCTTAGTAGAGTCCTGTGTCGTAACCAGCTTGAGCCAAAGCCTTCCGTCTGGACATGAGCCAGTCACACTGTGCTTGCCTGATCTTGGCCAATGGGAGCTTTTTTTCCCCCCCTACGTGTCAGCCATTGCAACCACCTGACAGATAAACCCTCACACTCGCAGTTTTTTTTTCTATTTATTCCTGTGCACACACAACAAAATGTTCCACTACCAATCCCTGCCACCACCATCGCCTCAGATTACTGAGGCAGACGCTTATTACAGCTTGCCAATGTTTTGAAATGTGCATAACAGCACTTGAATGCTCTTTGATGCGTTGTCTTACTGTTCTACATTCACTGATTCTACCCCACAGGGCCTGCTGTCCATTCTCCGGAGGTTGAAGCATTCTCCAGAGCAAGAGGTGCGTTTGCTGTTGCTGGGTTTGGACAATGCTGGCAAGACCACTCTGCTGAAACAGCTGGCGGCCGAAGATATCAGCCACATCACACCAACACAAGTACAACCCTAACCCTATGTCCTTCACTCACACCACTGGCATGTCCGATATCTTTGATAGTTTCCAGTAACTTGCTTATGTTAACTTTGAACAGGGCTTCAATATAAAGAGCGTTCAGTCGTCTGGCTTCAGGTTGAACGTGTGGGACATTGGAGGTCAACGTAAGATCCGTCCCTACTGGAGGAATTACTTTGAAAACACAGACGTTCTGGTAGGACTTTTTGGGGGAAATCTTGTGAAATATCCAGCAGCCATAATGATTCATCATTTTACACAAGACATTATCTGTGCCATTTACAGATCTACGTGATTGACAGCTCAGACAGGAAACGTTTTGAGGAGACAAGTCTGGTAAGACGCTTTAAACCATGTGTCAAACTCAGGTGTGGCCTGCCAAGTCATTTTATTTAGCCCAATGAGAGCTAGACCGATTGACCTTAGCCTACATTTCCCACAATGCATATGCACAAAGCACTGATTGATGGAGTAATGCAGGTTTGTTAAACTGATAAATTAAAAGGATTTCATACAGAGCAACAAGCAAACACATTTTTATACATCTATGCAAATATATATGTAAATTTTTCACTTGAATAAGTAACAAATTCAGCCACGTCTCGTTACATTTATACTGTTTTTCATCTGGCCCTATGTGAAAATGAGTTTGACACCCCTCCTTTAAACATTTTGAATGGTATCTTATTTTGAAATTATTTACGCTACACACTAGATGATTACAGAGTATAAAGGACCCACTATACCAGTTACGGTCTCACTGAGTTATTACATTATCATGTTTGTGCTCTGGACAATAGCTGACTGTGCGAGCAATGGCACGTGTGTCTGTTACTCCAGGAGTTGGCTGAGCTACTGGAAGAGGACCAGCTCGCCGGTGTGCCACTGCTCGTCTTTGCCAACAAGCAGGATCTCATGACAGCCGCCTCCGCCTCCGAACTGGCTGAAAGTCTCAATCTGCACACTATTCGAGATCGCATGTGGCAGGTCCAAGCCTGCTCAGCAATCACTGCTGAGGGAGTTCAGGTAAAGACAACCCACTGCAAACACGGAACCATGGAGGGCTGAGACCACAACTCCAGCTGCCCTGAGAGTCAGTTTATGAACTCAGAACACGTCTGATGCCAAAAAAAATCAGGAAGGAGTCCATCAAATTTCTGATGAATAAGCCAGAAACAAATACCACACAGTATGTTCCCCAAGTGAATAGAGACAAGATAACTGAAGTTATTAAGAATATTCTTTCATTTAAAATAGGCAGAAGTTGCTCTTTATTTAAGATCATATTTTTATTTTTTTTAATTTCACATTAACCTCCTGAGGCCTGAGCTTTAGTTTGGTGTGCATTTTTATTCCTCCTTGCTGTTTGGGGATGAGTACAAAAAAATGAATGCAAAAATAAAATACAATATTTTTTTAAATTAAAACTAAATTAAATAAATTCAAAAAAAAGAGAAAAATAATGGATACATTATTAATTAATCATAATAATAGTAATAACACATTGAGTTTGTATAGCACTTTAAAGAAACTCTTTACTCGTTACAAACAAAATCATGGTGCTGACATATAATGTCCACGTACTGTATGTGTACACTGGGCCTTAGGAGGTTAATTTTAGTTAAGGAAGTTACATTTTTTCGAATGTATTACTATTTATCATGGTGTTGTAGTATGAGCTCTCTGCAGCCCAACACCTGCCCATTCAATGTAAATGTGGGGGTTCATAAGTTTACTCACTGAGGAAGCTGGATCAGCTGTATTTTAACAGTCTGTATTGCTTTTTCTTTCCAGGATGGAATGACCTGGGTTTGCAGAAATATCTCTTTTCGGAAGAAATAACGGCTGAAACGAAAGCTCACCCAGGAACTACAGTGGCACTTACAAGTTTACCAATGCTGTGTTTTTGTACCTGAGATAAAAAGCTGACGTACTGTGGTTAATGCTCCTCAGTGAAACTATCAATAACATAAATGTATATATGTAAATATTAGTTTGTTTTAACTGCCATTTCTGCACTTACTATTTTTGTGTGACGTGACACAAGAAGTGATAGAAATAAATAAATTATCTAGTTCCTGACTTGGAACATGACTGCCTGTGAGTGTCCACATCTGGCGCTAGAGGGCGACCTCGCGTCAGCATTGTCCCTCGGTTGTAACACCTGATAATTACCTCAGCTCTTTTTCTGTGGAGACACTTCAGATTTACTCACTTCACAATTACTACTCACGCAGCAGTTAGCGTTTCTCACTCTCCTACAATCAACACAAGTCTGTGCTCTGACTTGTCATCACACTGATTCCAGGACACGTATCACTGATCACTTAATAATTAATTCAGTGACGCTCCAGCATTCTGCTTATTTGTTTTCTCGTCCAAACCTCTCAAACACTGTGTTCTTTTCATCTGCCCAACTTCTCGCCTTGTTCACCACCATGAGGTAATTGCATTTCTGAATTTTCTTTCTTCTATTTTGTCTTTTTGCCGCACACTTGTCACAAACGCCACTAATCTGACCCGGCCGAGTGCTCCACTGTGGTTCTAGGGAGCATTTACATACAAACCTTTTCCTGGACTAATAGCTCTCCAATACAATTTGCATTTATATAGCCCCCTTCATACCAACATGATTTGGTGCCTTTGCCCATGATAAAATAAACCACCTCTTTTGGCCTTGAGTTACTGCTGCTGCTGCTGCCGGCGAGCGTGCACGTGTCCCTCTCTGGGTGTAAGCTTGGCTGATTTTAATATGGAGCTGTGTGACTTTCAGATGGAGACTGAAACAAGTGCAAAAATCTACGAAACAAACCTTGTAAAAGATCCAGCCGCCGTGGAAAACACCTGAACCTGATTCAGCACTGGGGCACGGCAAGTAAATATTTAGCCGTAAGATATTATTTTAGACAACTGGGGGAAAAAACACCTTCTATTCTGCAGTTAAGTGTGCTTTCAATTTGCACTTTACAAGGGTCTGTGGAGCATACATGAAAGGAGAAGAACGTAATGAATAAGGAAATGAAAGTCGTGAGACTGAGAATAAAATGGCCCCTCTCTCCCTTTAGATTGCTTAATCATTAACATCGAACCCATGTGATAATCACCAAGCCTGCATAAAAGATATTCCCAATTACACACAGAAGTACCTGGATTAATCTCTCCAATTTTATCTACCAATAGTGTGTGAATCAAATGGCAAAGACTGTAAAGGGGCTTTAAATCCCCGATGGATAAAATTGGATTTAGCAAATGGGAGAGTGGATTGGAGCAACCAGTTCTCGTTAACTCCGGCTCTGTCTCCACGAGGTGGGAGGCAGTCAGGCCTGCAAAGGGCCATAAATCATGGGACTTTCCCAGGTTCTCAGCCCAGCACAGCAGCCTCCCACACAGGGGAAAAGAAGGGCAGAAAGTGTGATTGACTTGCAGGGCCAGAGAGAGAGCAAGGCGGGGGAAATGGGAGTGTGTGTGTGTGTGTGTGTGTGTGTGTGTGTGTGTGTGTGATATCCTGTGACTTAATGACAGTGTTTTTTTTGCAGGACTTCAATAATCATTGCATCGAACAGACGACACACAGTGAGGTGTCAGTTGAGTATCACTGACAGAAATGTTACTTTAAGATTTTGTTTCACAATGTTTTTCAGTTATCTGATTAAATAATAATAATAATAAAGTATCTAATATTTCCAATATTTGGTGTAAATCATATATACCATATTATGATTTCCATGTGGGTGTAAAATCACAATATGGGTGATAATGAGCTGCTAATGAGCTTTTCTAGTTCCAAATGTAGTACTGCGCTGTCACTGACACCTGAGGTTTGAGAAGCAAACTCCTCTGATGTTGTGGGCTATTATAAATACCGAGTGAAAAACAATGAATTTTTGACGCTATTTCTAAGTCAATTGAATGATCCATCATGTTCAAGTGAAAGAAATCTTCCCTTCTGCTGGATCTTTTATTTACCATCAGTCTCGTGTGAGAATACATCTCGTTCCAATTCACTGTTAGTTCCTGATCCTGGTGTGTGGAGCCTGATTATCAATAGTAAAGATGATAAAACTGTTTTACGAAACAGAGTGTAACAAGAATTCAAAGTGTCCATTCAGAGTGAGGCGGGGCGGTTATACAGCAGCCTGAAGAAGTGATGTGGTCGTCAATCGGATGCTTCGGAGCCCTCTGTCTTTTTACAAAACTTGTGAGATAAAATGAATGAGAAGATGTTCACGTACACACGTGTTCTCCTGTGTGGAGGAGAATGTGGCTAGGTGTGAGGTCTAAATCCCAGCCGCACCTCACAAATATGTTGTTTCATTCTTTTGCCAGCTCTTCATGTTTCTGTGTGGCCTTTCACAATCTGTGCTTCCACGCGGATATTTGAAAAACCAACCTCCTGTGTACCTTTGTCAGAGCGAGGCTCTGGGAGAGACTGGAGAGTCAGAGGTGGTTTGTTTGGCCAGCAGAGTTCCTTCTGCCTCATTCCCGGCCAATCCTTTATGATTACGCAGATAAGTGCTGGTACTGGATGATAAAACAAACAACAAATGTCCACATTCCTCTCATAGCTCCCTTTGATGTGTGTGTGTGTGTGTGTGTGTGTGTGTGTGTGTGTGTGTGTGTGTGTGTGTGTGTGTGTGTGTGTGTGTGTGTGTGTAAAGGGGCAATTGACCAAGGAGGATATTATATTTCCCACATGACAGTCAGACAGTTATGGCATCAACAGAAAATGACTCAATCAGA
>CAAKHB010007056.1:184973-203198 GCA_901007665.1 Aeoliscus strigatus
GGGGGGGGGGGGGCGCTTAGGGCAGGAGGAGGAGGTGGGGAGCACAGGGATTCATTCCAGCCAACATAATTACCAATTAGATATTGGAATGTTAAAAAAAGAGAACAGAAGAAAGAGGAGTGCCACAGAGGCTGGAGCAGGAAGTGCAGGGAGCGAGGAGGAGGAGGACGAGGAACGACGTGAGGGGGCCGTACGCCCCAGAGAGAAGGCGCTGAGGGCTCGGCGGCGTGTGTGCATGCACCACTGGGCCGAGGGATTTCACCCTCGGCCGTCCACCTGCACCAGAGATTAATGGTTTACAGGCTCCACTAACTGTTGGTGAATCATGAGCTGAGGCCGCTGGCACGCAGACAGACACCGTGTTCATCCAACGTGTTCTGACGTGTCGTGTTCTGTTCCCTCGCAGCGGGCGCAGACTACTCGGGTCAGACCTACAGCCACTCGCCGTACGCGTCCTACGGCGAAGCCTGGAGGTTCACCAACTCCGGCATACTGGGTGAGTGTCGGCACGCCGGGAAACGCTTGGACAGCGAAGCGTTTGTCGAGCGAAGCGTTTTCGTTTCAACAAACAAGGTGACGAATGTGACCTCCACGATGAAAAACCAATTAGTTCCGCTGCCTCGCTGAAAAGTTAGTCAGGAAGTCTGCGCGAGTTGCAAAACTCAAAAATGTCCTGTGAGAATTTAGGAGAAGTCCCCTTACACTGACCTAATGATTCATGACTAGAATGCAAATGAGCGGCAACTCACCAGGAAGTTGTGTGCAAATGACCCCAGTCACATGTCATAATGCTGGTTGCTATAGAAACCACCAGTCACAGCCTGGGTTTCCATAACAGCAGCGTTAGTGTGTTTTAGTTGGTCTATTTCTGAATCTTACTCAATGATATCAGGTCAACTGAGTATGGAAACAACAGGAGAGAAAGAATTTTGCCCAAAATGTCAGTGGCCTCCAACACCTGGACAGCAAAATAAGTTTTGTGTCATCCTGTGACACACACACACACAAACACACACACACACATACTATAATGAAGAATGGGGACGAAAAGACAACTAATGAGTGTTCAGAGTCCATACAAAGGTCTGATATGAAAATCAACTCAATAAAAACGCACAATAACAGTAAGAAACACACAACATTCCTAACAACATGACAACCGGAATTTCCTGCGCTGACTCTTCAAAGAGGCCGAAGCCAGACGTCTGTCGTCCTACGGTCGCTGTCACGAGCCGATCGCGTCCTCCAGTCTGTCTGTCGGTCTGCAGAGACGGACGCCATCATCATGGCTCTTTTTCTGAAATCTGTGTCTCCTCCCACAGGTTCACCCTATTATTACAGCACAGCATCCCGCACAGCGCCCCCTTCAGCCGCCTACGACCACCTCTAGTCTCCGCTGACAGGAAACGGGCTGATGATCAAACACAACAAAGGGGTCGTGATGAACCAGCAACTTTTTTTTTTTTTTTTACATCCTCTCACCGTTTCACCGGGTTATTTATTTCTGTTACTGACACCATCGCCCATCTGCTTCGGGGGCACGTTTACACATCTGCTAACACGGAACTCCCAGACAAACTCTACATATGGTGCATTTCATTACGGAGCTCTTAACGCTGTTTTGGCCAAAGACTTCTTTTTTTTTTTCTCTCTCTCTGCAGCTGGACCCCCCCAGATGGGCTGAAGGGAATATGCAACTATGTAATACTGAACTATGTTCTGCTTTTGTTTACGTTTGTTGAGAATTCTGCCCAGTCATCACGTTTTTAACTCCTAATCTGGATCTGACTGCTTGTAAATCAGTGACTGACTGACTTTTGAATCACTTTGCTGCAGCGAACTGAAAGAGCAACATATTAAAAACACAAAAACACCCCCGCACCATCTCCAGGTGTCTGTCGACCAACTTGTACATACTGTAAATGATGAAATACTAATGGGGAAGTGATGCAATTCCAGAGAATGACTGACGAAGATTTGGCGCCGAAAAAAACCCAACAAAGGCTTGAGAATACACTTGGTTTAGGTTCAAAATAAATTCAGTTTGTTGTCATGCTGACGCCCTGATGTTTGGCAAGAATTGTGACTATTTTTTCGTAAGCTGTTATAAAATATTATTGCAGATGTAAATAATGAATTTCTAAAAGAATTATTTTAATTAAAGCATGGCAAAGGTGTGTTTGTCTTCGCTGTCTGTTTTTACGTGCCTCACCTAAGATAACTGACTGCGCACAGGACATTTATCAGAAGAATCAAACTTATTATTAATACTTAGTAGAAGTAGACGTGGTAGAAGCAGAGTAACATGAAATTTTGCGGGTTTTTTTTTTTTCTTCTTCTCACCACTCAGCCATTTAAAAGGACAAGAGCAATGATCCTGAAAACGCGCACATCTGTTTAATGTCTTTTTATTTTCCGCATCGTGTGCTTTTATTTGCGACGATGGCGTCCCTCCTTTGCGGCCTCATTACCGCGGCACGTTAACGAGGCCGCGGCTCCGCGGCACACCTGGTGCCGCCGAGTGCGACGTCACGATGCACGTGAACATTGAAACGAAATATCCAGCAAAACGCAGATATGGTGATGAGGAAGGGTGATTTCACGTTGTCGTGTCCTTTCTGAATCGACATCACGGAGCTCGAACTGAACGTCTGAGGGCTCTCGGTCAAACACTAAAAGCCGAGGTCAATCGTCACCGGCTGGTTTTTCTTTGTTGCTCCATGTTTGTAATCCTCTGCAGAGACTTCTGAGGCCTCAAGAGGCCGCGAGCACGAGCAACCAAGCGAGTCACAGTGACGATTCACCCCCGTGAGGTGTGGTGGCGGTTTGTCTCTTCATTTTGACTCATTGATTCTTAAAACCAAAACCAGCTTCATTCAATCCCTGTTCTTTATAGCCAAAATATTAAATCCCCATCATAAATATACACCAATTTATTAGGTACAGGTAGTATGAATAAATGCAGTGTAACGCAGTAGTTGTGCAGTAAATTGGTTAAAAATATCATCCCCTTATGAAATCACATAAAACTCTTCTCCTTCCAGTGACATGCGCCATGACCGTAAGTGTTTATAGTTTATAGCATCAGGTCAAATGAAGAGATTTAATGGGTTTGATGAACTAAACCAAGCATCTTTTGGTAGTTTCTAACCAAGTTGGCACATGTGTCCTGAGGGGTTTTAGCTCATTCTTCCTGTCAACAAATTGGAGGGAGGGAGGGGGGTTGAAGAAATCTTGAATATTTATTTCACATTCCAAAGTGTACCAAAATGGGGCCATGTCAGTGATGAATGATTTACTATTTGAAATGTTATGACCATTGGAAACACTGGTCAGTATTCTAGGGAAGTAGTCAAAAGTTCCAAGAGGACTAATAAAGTTCACCAAACTGTGTTTTCTGTCTTAATACATCTGCATTGAGAGAATTGGTATTCATGTTTATTTTCCCTTTTTGAAATTTCTTCAAGAGTTTCTTTGTTATCTCGACAACCTTTTTCTAATTGCCTTTTTTTTTTCCCCTCTCACGTAGTTGTGAGTTTCTTTCACGCTGCAGTTAAGTCTCATTAGACCATTGAAACCTCTGCAGTCACAGACGTCATGGCCTAATTCATCCGAAAAGAAACTAATCACACGACATTTGAACGGTACGAAGGCTGAAGGCTGATCACTTAAAGCCCTTCGGTGTCAGACGGGCGTCCCTCCGTCGACGCAGATCGCCTCTGACGTCTCCCTGTTTACAGTACACACGTCTCGTTCCGTCGCTCTGAGCCTTCGCCTCCTTCCTCACATCTCACCGTTTCCCTGACTCAACTCTTCACACTCGTTTCTTTGTGTCCGTCTCATGCAGCCGCACAACTGCCCGCAGCGCGCACACCGCCTCCGTCGACTTAAAACAATAGCTCGTCCTCATCCTCTTTGTTATCCGGGGGTGTCCTGACCCACCCCGGCTCCCCACCCCGTCAACTGCCTGGACTCTCATTCTTTCCAGTCCCATGTTCAGGCATGCAGAAACACGCACATCCATCCATACATTCATGACATACGTGCAGAGGAGCTCAGGGGTGATGCAAACCCGATTTCCAATTCCTCAGCCTGAGAAATGAACGGCAGACAATGTCAAACGTGAACCGGTCTGACTATCAAAAGATTCAAAAAAAAAAAAAAAACCCCACAACATTACACTGCCACACAGAAGCCATTAGAAATAACTCGTCTCTGTCTCTCTCTGGGCCTATTAGCGAGGAGGTTTCGGGCCACAGTGCTTCTGGTAATGAGCCCACCAGCACAATATAGGCACCGGGCCGGAACAGCGGAGGGCAGACAAAGCTGGCAGGACGGGGCGACTGGGAGTTACTACATTTATCACAGGGCCCTGCTAACGCTGTGTGCGTGTGTGTGTGTGTGTGCAGGAGAAGGCATGTGCCCCATCACCATTATGGGGACAAACTCAAAGACAGAATGGGGGCCCCCGGAGAAATTGCTGCCAAAAAGGCAGCAGAGGAGTGTGTGGCAATCAGTGGGATGACGAGCCTGGGTTGTCCTGCTCCAGTCGTCTGGAAAGTTCTCCACTTATCTCTGGGCCAGAGACACTGGCCGACCAATTCAGCCCGGCAAATAAGTATTATGTGGGCTGACAGAGTTTGCCCGTCCAAATGAGCTGCAGAACACGCTGTTGTCGTAAACCGTGAGTGGCAGTGCTGCTGCGGTGGCGGTGAACCCGGCCCGGACCCCGCCCGGACCCCGCCCGGCCCCACCTCAGGGTCAGGCTTGTTGTGGACCTGAGCGAGGGAAGTCACACAAGGTGGCGATTAATTCCAACCATCTTGGTTTTTCACGGTGACGTTCCCCTTCCAACGAGACTAACGTGACGGTTCTGCCCCTTCCTCTGCCCCTCCGAACATGTCGGATTCACCCACTTTACACCGTCTCTGGAGAGGTGAAGACCATCCAGAGCAACGAGCCATTATTATTATTTCCCCCCATACAACTTTGAGAGATGTTCAAGCACTTTTATTTTTCTGCCGTGATGTTTTAATGAGCTAAGTACAATGATGAGCACGATAACTTTTCATATTACTGTTGTTGTTTTTTTTGCTACTTCAACGCTAATCAACAAATCAGCCTCATTTGTACTTTGCAAATTAGCTCCAGCTGTGAATCCCAGCATGCAAAGCCCAAAGGCAATAAATATTATTGCATTTGTGATGGATCTCAGCTCCTTTTCAACGCTTCTGCAAGAGCAACAAGCTGCTCACGGCTTTAAAGGTCCAGGGAGGAGACTTTGAGAGGCTGTTCTGGCACATTCTACAAACGGTTAGCGTACTCACTGGGCTGCTGTCTCCTGACGGGGAACATGAAGGTGTGAACTCAGTGGCACTGGAGGAAAATCCGGTGGCTCATTGACTGGTCATAGCTCCAGCGAATAGTCGGGTTCATTGAGCATCTACAACAGGAGATAAACCAGAGAAACAAACAGGATGTGAACAGTCGCCCCCCCCGAACAGGAGCAGGTTCGTTAGTGAGAACGAGGCAGGGCCGGCAAACCTCGTAGGGTGACTGGCACCGGGAGTTTCTGTGTCAAGTTTTCTCACCGAACGCTGTGACAACCCACGCTTTGAAAAAAATCAGCACGTTTGAGTGACTTACACAGACAATAGATTCACAAGAATATGTTTAGAATTGAACAATGAACAACCGTCAAGGGGGTCACGTCCAAATGTGATGAACGGGTTTCAATAAGAACAAGACTGGATCCATTTTTTATAGTGGTCTTCTGTACATAACTCCTGAATAAACGATCAGATTCCTTGTTAAAAAATACAGGATCGTTTGCATCGTTTCTATAACACATCAAAGTTTGATCTGGATCCTAAACAAAGTCTGGATCCAAGGATGCAGAACAGGAAATAATACTCGTCATTTCAGTTCGTCAGCCACTGTAAGGTAACAAATGAACTAAGACCAAATCAGCACGAGTCAGCACAGTGTGAACCCATTAGTTGTATCTTCAATAGATCTGGAACAACATCCAGAAGACTTTAACGATGACATCACGACATTGATGACAACACGGTGAGGGGATGTTGTCTTGGTCAAGGCTGATGTAGATTGAAGGTATGTCAATATTTGATAAATCCGACCTGGATGTCAGTCTGACTGGAAGCGGTTGACATCTGTACCTGACACATTGTAATTCACCCTCTGCGGATCATCAGCATTCTAAATCTGGTGCCAATGACGTCCGTGTAAAAAAAAAAAATTCTCTGCTGTTCTGGACCAGGAAAAACACACCTGAGTGGAATTCAAATGACGGCCTTCCTCAAATTTCAAGAAGCTCTCTGATCTCCTTCACATTTAGCCGTAATGCACCTGGAACAAACGTGCCAGTCAAACGGAGCAAAGTGGTCAAACAGAGGGTGTTTCTGTGGAGGATCAGTCGCAGGGGAAAACACAGGTGCCCTGTGCCGGACCAGCCTATTAAACAGCACACGGGCCCTGAAGGCAGGAAGCTGCTATTGACTGGGAGACATCAAGAAAAACGCACCTTTCAAAGCCCACACACACACACACACACACACACACTCAGCACTATACACACGGAGCTGGATAAAATCTGCCAGGTATCAGGTGCTGCCCCGAGGGAGAGTGTTGACCCGAGCAGGCCGGTGGAGTCAAACACACCGCTGACAAACAGCTCATTCAACATCGCATGGACATTTAGATAATACTGGTTTATCACCGTGCGCGGGGGGGGTTAACGATTACTGAGAACAGGTGGAATTATTCAGAGGTTCTGCTCCATACGCTGAGACAACTCATGGAGACTTTACGGTCCCAGCCGGCGTGTTTGTCCAGCATCTTAAAAGCCGCTGACTGTGCCCGAGGAGTGTTGTCGGAGGCAGGAGTGTGTGTGTGTGTGTGTGTGTGTGTGTGTGTGGAAGAGGGCGAAAAGAGGTCATGCGTTGAAATGCCCTTAAGCAAGGCACTTGCCTCAACTCTTTCACTGAGGGGCTACAAAAGCCAGCGTTTGTGAAAGGTTCTCAAGGGTTGAGATGTAAAGTGATTCATGCTTGGACTGCGTCTGGGTCGGAGTCTGACGAGTTGCTGCCAAAAGTTTCCCAAAAATTAAAATGAATACGGTGACTAAAGCATATTTTTTTCCATCTCAATCAGAAAGATGCTGAGAAACTCCTGGAGTCGAGTGGAGGATTCTGACACTCTTATACTGGTTTCCCCATTGGAACCATTCAGACCCTCCAGTTAATTCAGAACTGATGAGAACTAAGAGGAGAGAAGACGTCACTCCGGGTCGGGCTGCACTGAACTTCACAGTTCTGCTGTGAATATTCAAAGCTGTCAATGGTCGAGTTGATCGGGTTACATTTCTGACTCGCTCCATCACTGTTTGTCCACGCGGACACTGGTTCTCTGGCAAAAGAAGCATAAAAAGTTGGAGACTCAGCGTTTATTCGTTGTGGTCCAAATCTGTGGAACACTCAGAACAGATGAAATGTAGAGTAAATACTGCTAATGGACCAGGACCAGATGATTAGATGTTCTGGAACCATCAGGATTCAGGAATCTGTCGAAGGATTCGTCCTCATTTTCAGCATCTGTGTCTAGAACTCCACGATAGCAGCAGTGGACTGTCTCTGTGGTCCAGTGGGTAGTGGGTCTGTCTGTTAAAGGTCGGGGGTTGGAGCCCACCCTGGGACGGAGGGTTGGTTTTGGTTTTACTATTGAAATAAAAGAAAAACTAGAGCTCAGAGGTCAAGATTTGTGTAACAAGGTGTCTAATAACTATTTGACCATTAGTGACAGTCATGTTTTGATGATCAGTGTATTTATTCGAGGAGATCAAATGAATGCCGGATGTGGAAAATGAGCTCCAGTTTGTTCTTTGTTTCATCCTTGTGTGAATGTTTTTTGTTGTAAAGCACTTGGAGCTGCATGTTTGCATGAAAGACGCTCCACAAATAAAGGTGATTATGTCTGGAAGGACAAAGAAGACTCACTGGGACGAGAGCAAGAGAGGAGAGTCGATGTCCTGGAGAAACAAACCCCACTAAGAGGGGGATGGACAGGTTTCAAGAGTCCCACATGGCCCAAGACACATGACAGCATCAGCATCAGCAGTCAAGAGTGGAGAGAGAGGACGGGGGGTGGGGGGGTGGGGGCGAACGCAGAGTAAAACATTTTTTGAATAACCGGAGTGGGAGGACTCGAGTGCGAGTGCAGATAAGAGATAACACAGTAACAAGTAGAGCGTGCGAAGCGTCAGCAGCAGATGGAGAATGTGCGTCAGGAGGAGCATTGAGGGGAGGAAGAAGAAGGAAAAAAAAAAAAAGGTGGACGATCGTGGTTGTTGCTGATGTTGTAATATGAGGTTTTAAAGCTAAAAACAGAGAAAAAAAAAACACAACTTCTTGTCGGCGGGAGGAGGGAGAGAAGGGGAAAGAAAAGAGGGAGAATGACCTTATGTGTCAGGGTCTTTTTTGGAAACCGGGGGAAAAGCATGCCGGACAAGCCCCTAATGATCACAACTTGAGCTCTTGCCTTTTTAATTACCCAACCAGGCCTGACTGAGTCTCACAAAGCTCTCCATCCCTGAGAATGGAGTGGCGCAGATGGAACAAAAACAGGCCAATTCCTTGGGAAGGATGCCCTCTGAACCCAGCAGCTAATGCAGCCCCTGCTGCTCCAGCCGCTCATTATTGTTGTTGAAAAGCAGGAGAGAGAGAGAGATGCCACTCCAAAACCGGGCCACCACCGCTGAAGTCATGGTCTGCAGGTCATGTGAGAAGAACTCGACGCCGGCACCAAAACAAGCACCTCCAGCGCAGACGGCCGCCCACAACACGTTATCAGACATTTCCTCTGACAAACAACACGCATTCACGGCTGCCACTTGCTGTAATGTTTGGTCACAGACTCTAGAGCATGTAGGTTGACCGGGACGGGGTAGGAGGGGTCGTGGTGTGGGTGTGTGCGGGGGGGGGGGGGTGCCTTGATGGCCCCGGGCCCCTGTCACTCAACCGGCCCATCAATCAGCTTCATCTGCAGAATCTGACTTAATCTTAATGAGTTGTTGTTATTCCAGGGGATGAATGGAGGCCGCTTCCTCTCAGGGAACAAGAAGTCAAACGTCATCACGGCGAGGGAACCCGCCGCTGATCAACATCGCACAGAATCTTTGATCCCATTCGGATATTGTGTGTGTGTGTGTGTTGATTCCAGACCTCCTGTTCTTGTTGAGCATCAGACTGAAGAGAACACACCGGGCCCGTGACACGGAGAACCACCACTCCAGTGTTCACCTTATTTTGGAGAAGACACTGTGTGAGTATCGTCTACAAATGCATCCTGGGAGCTCGGCCCTCTGATCGGCTCCTTTTACTCCACCCAGCAAAATCAGCCAGTATGGGATGAGGGAAAAAAGAAAAAACTGTCCAACAACCAGATGTTGAAGTTGAGTTCAACATTGATGTCAGCTCAAAGCTCAATCATACATCCAATCTCCTTGACCCCCTCTGGCCTCCATAGGAGGGGTGGACAACCTGACAATGTCTGTTGGGAGTGTGGAACAAAGGCGGGGACGTTTCTATGTGTTATGAGTCTACCAGATTATAACCCTGCTGGTTTGGAACAAACCAGGTTCATGAGAAAATGCAGAAGACAACAGAAGCTTTCTGCGAGTGTAACAAAAACAATTTAATACTGAGTTCCATTAAATCCTTCCATGTCTTTCTGGAACTAACTTTTGAACGACAGCGGTTCGACGGGCGCAGCCTGTGTGTGAATGTTTACATCGATCACAGGTCCCGAGTGGCAACAGAACTCCAACGAAGAACACATTTTGGAAATAAAACCCTTCATATAAACTCTGAAACATCTGGAACACTGACAAACATCAGGACCGAAGAAGCTTGACAAAAGTGCAATGTTGATATCCTGTGCGACGGCGCCCTCTAGTGGTTCACATCTCACAGGCTGAGGTTGGTGCCCTTGTCTCTGCAGACCTAACTTACTAAACTATAAAAACACAAAGAAAAGGAGGTCACGATATGAGTCAGGTTCTCCTCAGTCCTGAGCGTTCGGTTCCCTGAGTTTTCTTAAAAAGTGCACAAGATAAAACCGATGACAAAACAAATCAGGTCAGCTCGTCGTGGGAACGTCACGGCGGCAGGAAGACACCGTCCTCTCAGGTGTCTTTATTCCACCGAGGGACGATGGTCCGGCGATATGTGCGTCTTTCAGAAATGTTGCGTCGGACTTTGACGGTTGGAGGAGCCATCTCCTGATCCAGAGAGGGACTGGAGTGGGACTTCTTCAGCCCGCCGTCCTCGTCCTCCTCCCCCCCGCACACGGCTCGATCGAACAGCTTCAGGTCAGCGGCGGTCAGAGCGTCGGCCTTCTTCACAGCTCTCCAGGCCTCCAGCGCCTGGATGTACGTCTCGTAACGGCACATCTGTCGAACAGACACAGGCTCAGTTCCAGGAGGTCAAACGCTTCGTCTCGGGTCACAAGTGACGCTCCACCTCGTGCTGCAGATACTCCGCTCGCACCCGCTGCTCCTCCAGCTCCTTGGCTTTGGCTCGTCGGCCCTGTGGCGGGTTCTGCTGCAGGTACGTCAGGTCTGCCGTGAAGGACTCCAGCATTCCCCTGTGGGACTGAAGCTGACGCTCCTGGATCACAACAAGACCAGTGACAAATGAGAATAAATCTAACAGAGTTGTTTGCATGACTCTGCTTTTATTTAGCAAAATGTGACGTCTACAGATGACTGGTTTCTGACTGACCTCACTTTCCTAAGTGTAATGATCTCATATTATCATTATATAATACTATATCATTTTACGGAAACAGAATCTGGACACAGTTTGGTTTGATGACAAATGTTCATACAAAACGGGGGAGGATGAACACGTTCACACAGAAGTATTAAAAGTGTGTACCAGAGTGTGAGCGGAATGCGAGGCGGGCAGGATCGGCCTGCAGAACCTCCTCTGTGAGCCGACGGCAGCGGGGAATGGAGGCGACGAGTGAAGAGCTGAGACCAAGTTGATGCGGCTGATCCATGAGTTCATCTCCATTTTGGATCTGTGAGTGGAAACAAACAGCGCTGAGTGCTGGAGGGACACACACACACACACAGCCCTGTCGTGACGCAACCTACGAGGCCTGAAAGAGGAAAACCCTCCAGTCCGCCGTCTGCAGGCGGAAGACGTGAGGCTTCTTGTGGTATTCGGCCGCCGGCTCCGCCAGCGAGTGATGAACGCTCACCACTTCCTCGTTCACCTGCTGCTCCGCCCTGCAATCGTTCTGACACACACACGGCCGCCGATTAACGCCCGTGGACAAGATGAACAACTGATGAAAGGAGGAATCATCAACCTTCTGCAAGTAAAGGACCATTCCCCTCAACACTCCGCAGAAGGTCTTCCAGCTTCTTTTCCCCCACGGAGCTGCAGACACAAGCGGGTACATGAGGACTAAATCCAAACCACTGAATCTGTTTCTGGGACCAACTCACTCCGTTTGCCATCGACATCGGCGTGCAGCTTCCTCTGGAGGAATCCCTGTTTCACCACTGAGGCCGCCTTATCATGGGGGACGTCCTGGAACGGGTTGCTTTTGGACCGCAGCGGCACGTCCTCCCCTGCGACGTCCCCCGCCAAAACGGAGCTCTTCAGCTCCTCCTCGTCACTTTCAGGACATTTAGTTAGTTTTAGTGACAAAAGTGAAAACATTTGGGTCCAAACTATGTACTGAGTCTTATATGAGCAGAATATCATGATTTGTGTACCGAGGTGTCTAATGATATTTTTAATGTTGGGTGTAAGTGAGCCGACTGGTGGAGGGCGGAGCTCTACGAGTGCTTTTCTGGTTTTATCTGCGTCCACAAAGCATGAACTCAGGTCAGTGGGGTCACATCCATATTTCTCATGAATATCCTGTGTGTGAGGACACAAAGGTACGCCCTCCTCATTTTGTCTCCCAGTCTTGCAGCAACACTCGGGTAGTTGAGGTCCATGTACATACACACGACAGCGATGGAGGACCGAGGGAGAGGAGGCGTCTACTTACACGGCCCATTCCAGCGGCTCACTCTTGATGGAGTTGTAAAGACTCTGAAATGAAGACGCTTGAATCAACACTTGTCTTTGCTTCGATCAAACATTTGCCAGTTGAAACTCATGCATTACTTTCAGGAGATCTTTGCTGAAGTTCTCTCCTTCATTCATTCCATCCAGGTTGGACACAAACTTGGAAGAGGACATGGACTTTCCTACGTTCTGTGAACGCACACACACACACACACACATATATCAGTGGGTAAAACGCAGCACAAAGAAAGAGATGAGTCATGGTTGTGAAAGTCTCCCACCTGTCCGTGCAAGTCTGTGTTGAGTAGCATCAGAGCGCATGTGAGAGCAAACACGGGCCCTGAGGACACATAAACCAACGTAAGACACGAGTGTGGGATCCCTGAGCACAAACCAGTTGGGAGGACGCGAGCCCCACCTGGCGAGGAGGACGAGTCGGGGTTACACTGATGGAAGCGGCAGGCGAAATGCTGCAGCACGCGCTCGCGCTCCTGAGTCTCTCCGATCAGCACCACGACTTTCAGGAAAGATCTGAGAGAGGGAGAGACATTCAGGAGGCGTCGGTGAGCTCGTTCTTCCTGACGTGTGGGTGTGTGAGGTTCACGCCCCGCCTCCCTTCTTCTTACCTCAGGGCACAATCCACTGTCAGACCGGTGAAGTCAAAGAATCTCAGGTATTCCTCTCCGACAGCACGACTGAAGTCATTACTGCAGAGACAAATCACAAGAAAGATTCAAGCATGACAATACTACTTGATCCATTAGTAGTCGCAGCACTTGTTTTAATACAATAGGATGAGGATACGGAAGAAAACAGGGTGATCTGTGGATTGTATGAAATAGGATCAAGGCCATTTGTATTGAGATTTATTTTGTGACTTTAATCTCAGAAGAATGATTTTTTTTTTTCTCAGAACTCCAATACTTTTTTACATTTTGATCTCTTTTTTTTACATGTGGCCCTCATCCTCTTCTGTAGGATTGCTTTTGGTGATTTATCAAATCTAAATTGGAGGTGAAGGTTCTGTGGTCGTGGCTTCGCTTCAGGCTGCTCCGTCCCAGGTAATCCTGAGGTATCAGCTGTATGTCAAAGTAGATATGATGTGTATTATAGTTCTGGATGTTTGTCCCCCTGTTAAATAACAGATGTCAGTCTTCAACTATGATCTGTGTTATTGATTGGATAGTCTGGTTAGTTCAGGCAGTTTGTTGTGTACTTGTGGTGACAATAATTCGGTGTCACTGACTGAAGCTGCAAACATTGCAGTGACTTGTTTCTGACTTACTGGAGAAAATCTTTTTTTTTTTTTTTAAATCAACCACCACTCTGTCACTTTCTCACCACACACCTGAGGACATCCTGATGTCAGACAGTCAGGAAATGATGTCACTTCTGCTTTGTGAAGAAAAAGTATAAAGAGGAACTTCACTGCAGTGTCAGAAAGTCCAAACATGACATAACTTGTCATGTGAACTTTAAGAGCAGGATGAAACCTTTTAGATTTCACCACAGTGTGACGACAAACAGGGGAACTAGCACACACAGCAATTTACAGTTAATACGGACGTCATCTGATTGAACCTGGATGAACGTGATAACGGTGTCAAATATGGAGAGCGCCAGTTTAAATATTGTGACTGCTCCATGGCAGGCTCCAGCACCTTCACCGTGTACGACCACTGTATATTTGGAGTAACTTTTAGAAAACGTTGAACAGGTACTGAACGCTGAGAAGTGTCACTCGGTTCCCCGACCTGGTGTGAAGAAGGAGAAAGTGTGGATACGTCATTACGGTAATCGCATTCTGTTGCCAAAAGCTGGTGAGTCATTACTGTAATGACAGCAATTTGGCTGTCAAGTGCAACCTCTCAACTTCCGCTGAGGTTTTCTAAAAGCGCAGAAGTCATGTAATTACAGTTCTCCAAAGTATGCAAGCACGAGTGTGTCGCCAGCGACGCCGCTGGACAGGAAGGACAAGGATATGAAATGTCCTTACTCTTTGTCTAGGTGCTTCACTACGTCTACGCGCTGGATCCCGTCCAGGTGATGGAGCCGTTGAGCGAGGCGGCAGACCATCTCTCTGTCTACCTCCCCTCCGTTCAAATGAGGCACGGCGGTCTCCGTGACGCCCCCGTTCGCCACGACTGCCGGCTCTGATCCGCAGTCAGCGCCTCCTGCCTCTGGAGCCTGAGGCGGCGTCTCAGCCTGAGTGCCCGGCTGATTGAACTCCGCTGTCGGCCGTGCGAGCTCAGCCTCAGGAGACGGCCGTGCGATTGTCTCTGTCACATCTGTCTCCTGTGATTCCGCCAGCTGCCCGGCGAGCGTTGGCTGAGACGCGCCGTTCGTTTGCAGCGTCTGTTCATTCAGCTCTGGCGGCTCTGCGTCTTCCTGCTGCTCCGCCACACCAAGGTCGTCAGCAAGTGGGTCTGCCTGTCCGGGCTGGACTGTCACTTCCATCTCTGCTGGCAGCGACTGTGCTAACTGGGACGAGTCTTCCCAGTGTCGCTCCTCTGCCTCAGGTGACGCTTCTCTGTGGATTCCGTTTGACTCTTCGGTCCTCCCGAGCTGCTCCGGGTCCAACTGCTCAGGCTGCACTGACGCGTCCGCGTCCTGTGACGTCTCCTCTCCACTGACCCGCTGCTCTGAAGGACCTTGAGACGTTTCTATCCTCTCTGAATCTGGTTCGTCATCGTGTTGAGAAGTCTCGCTCTGATCAGGGTTTACGTCTTGACCAACTTCTTCGCGTATTTTTAGCCCGTCAATCCGACCTGTGGGAGATTCATCTACTTTCTCTGTCCCTGGACGTTGGTTTTCCTCTGAGATGTCTCTCTGTTGTAAATTAATCATCCCATCTGGGTCAAAGGTTAGCTGAAGATCGTCCGTTTGTTGCAGCGCCACAGGAGCGTCTCTACAAGAGAAGGTGACATATAATGTTAGAACAGCACGTTACATGATTCAAGTGATAAAACGACACTTACACATCATCTTTTGTACCGCACACATCTGTCACACACTGCTCCTCTTCATCCTCGCTTCCCTTCTTATTCTCCACTTCAGGCTCAACTTCGCAAACTGAAGTTTGCTCTGTTTCACCAGTCAGCAGAACATCTTCTCGTTCCTCTTCTGGTTTTAAATCTTCCACGCTGTCCACCCCGTCTTCTGACCCTCCAGCCTCCTCAGGAACAGGAGCTAATCCCACTGCGTCAGAGACATCAGATGTTACACAGATCCCGCGGTCTTCCTCTGTAAATAAAGTTCTGCACGGTAACCACTACTCTAAAGACAAGCAGAGGAACAGGCACATTTAAGACGTCGCTCTCAGTAATACACACCATCGTTGTGGTGTTCTGAATCTTCCTCTTCCTGTGTCATCGGTTCCTCTGCAGCATCACATGGCTGGAAATTGCAACACGGGCCACAGATCATGAATTGAGCGTGAAAACTTGTGACTGCCAGTGGGCTCATGAAGAGGACGCCGCCCGCTGAGCCTCTTCGAACAAACAACGCCTGCTCAAACTATTAAACCACACACGTGTTTATCTTATCTTAGAATAAAAACAGAGTGGTTAGGTTGGGGCTCCGTCCCGTGAGGAACGATTGGTGACACAATCTCAACAGATCTCAACTGACTGAACATACACCCAGGAAGAGACCATCTCTTTTCATAGATCACGTACCTCCGTAGTTGAGTTCAGACATAGATATTTTTCCTCCTCGTCCGCCTGTGTAAAACGTTCAGCATGAACTCGGGGAGGATGGCGAAGTGACGAAGAAGTGGTGTCGAGACCCATCACATCTGCTAAGCTGCTGTCCGCTGTGGAAGAAAGCGTATCTGAGGCGGTGTCAGGCATCTCCCACTGCACCGTGGCAAAGGACAGCGCAGCAGCCGCACAAGTCATGGGGGGAACCGGCCACGTGTCCTCACACTGCTCCAGAGGTTCTTCTCCTCTGTTTGGGGGAAGACTGGGTAGCTCTGTAGTGTGTTTGTTGTGTATCGGGTCCTCTTTCTCACTCCATGTCAGAGCCTCCTGTTCTCCATTCATGTACTGATGGTTTGCAGGGCTCCATGAATCTTCTGTTGGCTGTTCAGGGAGGAAGTCGGAAGAGCACAATGTTTCTCCCTCCATTTGTGTCTCCTGTTGGGTTTTTTTTGTGGGTGAAAGCTTTTGGAGTGGTGAAGTTGTCTGGTTACAAGCTTATTTTGTTAGGATTCATAAACATAAGATTTTGATCGAGCCATCCTTCATTCAGAGATCTGTGACAAAAAAAAAAAAACAATAATTAATGTCCCAATGTGTTTAAGCAATCGCCTGTTGGATGAGCATGATGTTGTATTACAACAAAAAATAAATACAGTACTCTATTATTTCAGTGTCACATTGAGAATGAATTAGACAATGCCAGAAACAGAGTCACTCTTGATCTGACTGACAAAGGAGCCATTCATAAGACTTTTCTATATGTGATTCGTTGGGCTAAATATATGTTTTGCTATTACTCTACATTTTCAAACTACTGCAGATGGCTTTTTTTAACTATACACTGAAGAAAAAAACTACACAAAACAGATATAAGAATGTAGCAAACACACACTCACCACCTGTTAATATTATCCGGTTCGCAGACGGTTTTCAGGCTGTTTTTTAAGTCCATCCTGCTCGCGCTCGGCATGCTTCAACTTCCTGACCACAGACACACATCAACCAAGAAAGTGAGCATGAGAGATGAACAGCGGTGAGAGAAAGGGGGGCTTGTTCCTGGTGAGCAGTTAAACTGTCTGCAACGTGTGTTCATCCAATTATCACGCTGCTCTCTCACCCTGTCTGACTGACAAGACACAACAACAGGACGGCGGTAACAGAACGTCACCAGTCATGTCTCTGTTGCAAGGTGACAGATTTCAGCAACAGCCACCCAGGCAAACTCTCATGACGCCTCTCTATCAATATGATATCCAGTGCATTACAACCCACATCCGGAACAAACCATGAATACATTTCCTGTGTAGGTGCTCACTTCTCACTTCCACTCAGGGTGCAATAAGTGCCTAATGTACAACAGTTAACCAGATCTCCCAGCCATAAATGAACCATCGTGAAACAACACAGCCAGACACTATATTAAAATATGTAAAGCATTTAGAATCTAGTATCGTTTTGAGTAACTATTAAAACTTTAAAATGAAAAAATCTAATTGTTTCACATTAAAACTGGGCTCATGAGTGTGTCACATTATCTTATCAGCACTGTTGGGGAGTAGATTTTCAGATGGCCCCAAAGATTTCCGGTAAAGAAATGTCTCTGTAAGACTCACAAAACAGGAAACAATAAAAATCAGGATTTTGTCATTACTCTGCTTACAATGCAAAGGGGAAGTTTATGCAGAACATCCCTGGTATGAGTGAATGGACTGGCAGTTTTTAAAGAGAAGTACAAACACCAGATGGAATGGAAGAGGAACATCACCAACTGGTCAAAGAGAAAGTTGTTAAATAACTTAGGAATATCTGCATGTGAAATGGAAACTGTTACAACTATAGTAGTACTAAGTAGGGTACCATAAGAAGAAACTTGAGGCATGACTTACCACCCTGTGGGCTCTTCAAGGCAACATCATATGACCAACCGGCTTGTGAGGCCCGAAGTCTTGTGGGAGGAGAGGCACACCACTGTTACGCTCCGTTTATGCTGCTGTCAAAGGGCGGTGCATTTACAAATGCACACAAGCAGAGAAAATATAAATTCCCCTTTTACGGTCTGTGTCTTGGAGTCAACAGCAATCACATCTGTTTCTTCCAACCAAGCAGTCTTTTAGTCCATGATGACAGATGCATGCAAGTCACAAGTCTGTGTCACTCTCTGTACTATCTGATTTTAGAAAGATCAAGGTTTCCCCGCTGTGTCGTGCTGGTCTCTTGGCAGATATGGTTTGGGGGAAGAGGAGGGACACAGGGGGAAAGCTATGCACTGACAACAAGGAAGAAAAGGTGCATTGTGATTGGCAGATGACGCAGACTCAGACACCTGAGAGGCTTCCACCCACACCCACTGGCCTTAAGGCACACACACACACACACGTCAGGTGGGAGGAGTGGCTCAGCTTCATTCCTGCACAGCA